>CALSCE010009297.1:9255-26509 GCA_943593645.1 Bovichtus variegatus
ATTACGCACATATTTCCTTACAGGTGAAGACGGGACAGTTCTGAATAAGTCCCCTGTGTGACTGTGTGATTCATCCCCACCGCAGGGTGGATGCAGAGTCTTACCGGAGATTTGAGTCTGCGGAGCGGTGCCTGTGCTGTACCCCTTCTCCGCGTACACCTGCCGGGTGTCGGCGCAGCTCCTCCCGGCAGCAGCGACGGGACTTCGGGTCCCCGACAGTGCACAGACCGCGCAGAGCAGCACCAGCAGCGGGTACCTGGGGGAAGACATGCGGGTATCCATCCTCACCGCAGGACTCAGAGAGAGACAGCAGGGGAGACTGCGGGTTTATATGAAACCAGACGGGTGCAGCGCCTTTTTAAAAATGAATGAATGGATGGATGAATGAATGAATGGCCGGTTTAGATGCACGCAAAAGTAAAAACAGTATCCCAAATCGTCAGTCGTTTAAAAGAGTCATAGTTTTCCCCGATAAGGGCAATGAATAGATGCAATCGGGCTGTTTTTTATATCACACATATATCTCCATCGACCGTGTCCAGTTAATTTACAGTCCTTCTTGGGAGATCCGCTGTTGTACGTAAATGGAAAGGGAGTGTGAATGGGGCACTCCCGTCCCTCAGCCTCCTCCAACAAACTCAGTCAAGTGTGCAGGAGTTAGCAGCACGATACCGGGAAATTGATCATTTTCAAAATAAAAGGAAAGTTTACTTTTTTTATACAAGGCAAGTCAAAGTGCTTTAATAAGCCATACAAATGCATTATGACACGATGTAAGGGACACAAACCAATATTAAAGGCATGTATAAACGGGTTTTAAAGAGTAAAATAAAATGGCAGATATACATTTGGTGAACTTGAGCAACTAGAATAAAAATTGCAGTGCTGTAATATATAAATGAACAATTCCCCCCACCCCAAAAAAATGAACTTAATAAAAGGTAAACTGAATCATTTAAGCCTCTCAATAATTACATTTCATTATTTTTATATATTGGTGGATCAACAATAAAAATATAATGCAACAATATATTTTCCGAATTCCTATTCAATGAATCCTGCTTTACATTTTATCAAAACAGTATTTATGGCTAGGAATAGACATTGCCACTATAGTTATATTAAGATAAAGTTCACTGTCACCAATAATTAGTTACTATAATAGATCATGTTTTTGTACCCAAGGTGACTTCCGTCAAACTGGGATTCAGCGCAGGCGTGGCACAGGGAGACGGACAGGCTGAAGAGTAAGCTGCTTTTAGAGGTGGCACCAGTGGTTGTGAACAGGGTCACAGAGCTAAGTTGGATAACCAATGTCGACCTATTCACACTAATTGACAAAATGGGTTTTTCCTGGATATTAAAAGGTTTATAAGTTTTAATAAACTTATTTGTTACTCCCCTACACCTTTTTCATTGAAGTTTCAGGAAATGTCTCCCTGTTTAATGTGCTGCACCAGACTTTTCAGTGACTAAAATGGAACTCCTTGTTTTTTATTTAAATTGGAGCCATATAATGAGAATGTTTTATTTATCGGTAATTCAAGCGAGTACAGTATATGTGCTGCATTGAAAGAGATTCTGCTATTGATACAGTTTGACACTGATGCTGCTTGCTGACAAAATGCACAAAGCTTCTTTTTTTCAGCCCAAATTTTATCTTTGCAGTTTGCATCAATATTATACAAGGGACAATGGAAATAATCATTTAGAGAATTATATTTAGGACTGATATCCAATTGGGGCGCTTTATGTGTTTTGTCTGCGTCATTTTTACAAAAAAAAATAAATTGTAAAGGAAGGGCAATAGGTATTTTATTTTAAAGGTTCAGACCAGAAGTTGTGTGTTTCACCCCAGCTGGTTTGACTGTGGTCGTTAGCCTATCAAACACAGAACAATGGACCGTGCAGAGGAGGACCAACAGGGGAGACAGGGGTGAGGAGCCTGCGGTGGCGGGGCGGCGAGCAGCTGAGACAACCACCTCAGGGTCCTAAAAACTGGACAGACAGACAGACACAGAACAGACATACTGCAAGAGTATACACGGCTACAATATAGCCTAATAAATAACAGTAAATATAGAAACTAATAGAAGAAATATCCATAAAGAGGGCAATAAACATTTTTTATTTAACTTAAAATATTTTACATGTGTATTCGTATACTCAGATATTCAGCAATAATTAAATTCATAATTTAAAATTATTTAATTTATAACATGTTTTAATCTATTTTTTTTTTATTGACGTCGGTTTAATTTACGTTACTACGTGTTTGTGTCCACAAAGCAGAACTACTTGTTGTGAATGACCAATGATCGTCAAGTGACCTTCTGGAAGGACCAATCATCTTCTGATCTGAGTAGGCGCTGGCCTATCAGCGTCGAGCATCACTTTGAGTACTTTTGCGCGCCCTTGAATGTGAATCTCATGAGGACAGAGAGAAGAAATCACGATAAGCCTCCTCAAGAAAGGAACAAACTGATCGATTATATTATCAGGTGGTAAAAATTCGTAGCTAGTTGGCTAATTATGATTATTGATCGCTCTAGTAGCTAGCTGGCTACCGTCTTGAAAGCTAACGTTGTATTTATTTAAGGGATTATCTTAAATGGGTGTTGTCCGTTAGATACTCATGAGATTCATAATCGGACATTTTCTACATTAGCTAACAAATATTTTTGCCACATTTACTTCATGATATGTCTGTTGGTCGACAAAAAAAGTAGTTGAGCTATTGAGCATTATGGTTGCAAGTGTGTTAACGGACTAGCTAACGTTGTTTTAGCTCATGTAAGGTGTTATCTAAGGTGCAGTAACGTTAGCTACATTTGGTCTAATTTCGTCTCTTCTCTCACACAGTACCGCTGAAAAAGTGTTGGCAAAGACCAGCTAACTTGCAGATAAAAAAAACACTTTACAATCCCTGGTGCCTCTTTCGCTGAAAATGGCAAATGGAGACTCTCCTTTTGACAGGTAACGTCAGCCTAGATATTTTATTAATGTCCATCTGAATGTGTTTTAGCTAGCTCTACAGACTCTTGTCAAGTCAAAGTAAAACTTGCCGAGTTGAACATATTTTGGTATGGAGTATTTATCAGGCATACAGATTTAACTAATTTAAAATGCTCACAAATGAACAGAACTGAAACAATATGCTATACTCTTAAAAAATATAAATGTAATAAAGAGATGTGATAGATAATACAATGTTCTGTTTAAAAACTCCCACGTATATATCCACATCTCAGTCTAAATTCTAAATAAAAACTATAGTAAACCCAAATGGCTTATTGAGATTATCCATATATCACTGCACTGTTTTTTGCACTGCATTAGCAGCATAGTGCTGGAACAACACCAAATGTACAATCAAAACTATGAAAAATAGGATTCAAGAGACAAGGCCAAATGGAATAAATACAATAATGATAATAGTGTGAGGGACACTTGGAGCGCCTCCCTAACTGACCCGACTGTTGTCCACAACTACAGAAGGCTACAATAATCTGAGGGGTACAAATGAATACCTGCCTGGCTTTGTAGTTTCGTTAGCCTTATTGAGAATTCTTTGTTGATGCTGAGATTTGTCTCTGTTCTGTTTTCTTGTCGGTCAGTCTTCAGGAGGTGGACGACTTCTCAGATTCTGGCAGTGACTACGAGGCCACGATAAAAGCCGCAAAACGAAGAAAACGGGCATTGACTGGACCTCGGGTAAATCGTCTTAATCTCTCCTTAAAATAGTTCACTCTCATTTAGATTATTCTTAATGTAGTAGATCAGGGCTATGATCTTGTCTAAATTTGGCATTTTATTATGAAATTGAGTTGCGTCATTGTTGATCATATTAGAGTCATAACTGCAACACTGTGGTAAGCCTACACCTTATCTTGCCATGGCTACCACTAATTCAGTTGACAACATCAATTCACTTTAAATCTGCTGCTGAGCTGCCCTCCCATCTCTTTCATCTCAAGCCACCCAAGAGACCCAGGCAAAAAGCTGCATTGAGGGTGTCCAGCCCCAGTAGCAGCCCCATTTCCACTCCTCCAGATCCCTCCCTGCAGCAGCAGCGCTCCCGGGGGACATCCAGGCAGGCCTCTCCTAGACATGTGACGAGAGTGAACGAGGGGAACCGGGGCATCAGTGCAGAGGATATCTATAATGCTGTCCGCTCTGGAAAGACTGCCATGGTGGTGAGCAGACCCTCAGCTGAAGAGCAAAAGGGGGAAGGGATGTAGAGATAAACACACGATGGTAGGGAGGTGCTGAAGGAGGCATGTGTAATGAGAAGAGAAACAAGGCTCTAAGAGCAACAATGAGAGAGATTATCATCTGCTGTCAGTAGCTGACTGATTTGACCCTACAGAATTGGCTTTGATATGCGAAGAAGTGTTTTCACTGGGTTGTGTAGTCGATGATTGACAGCATGCGTCCATCCCAACCATTGTTGTGCTGTGCCCAGTCTCTTCTGGTTAAAAACCACAAAAAAAGGATCACATAACAATAGAAAGACAAAAAAGTGGTGAGCAGTAATAAAAAGAGTCTGTCACTACAGTGTAGAACAGCAGCACAATGCAGATGGGGATTCTGGGTGACGGCCCACTTTCGTACAGCACATTCAGCAAATCTGGCAAACTGCAGTTCACAAAATGTCACTGTTGCGCAAAGGTTTCTCAGTTCTTGGTAAAAATTTTACTCCATGCTTATACTATATTTCCAATTTATTGAACTTTACACACGTTACACTGTGATTATCAGCACAACAGATTATAGTTGCAACAACATTTTTTAATTAATTGACTAATCAATTAGGTAATTTTTCATGCACAAATAGCAGAAAATGATGTTTTTAGCCTCAAATATGGAGATTTCCTGATTTGCTCTCTTGTATATCCTATTAAACTGAATATCTTTGGGTTTTGACAAAACAAGACATTTAGAGACATCACCTTGAACTTTGAGAAACTGTGATGGACATTTTGATTATTTTCTGACATTTTAAAGACTAAATGATTATCTAGAAAATAATAGGCAGATAATTCAATAATGAAAATTATCCTCAATTGCAGCCCTACAACAGATGTTCTAAAGTATTGTCCATTTATGTGTAATGGTGCCATGGTTGCCAAAAACTATTATGCAAAGGAGATGGTGAATAAAACTGAAGTAGAAAAATGGGCAGAAAATATAAGTGGGAGAGAACGTTGGGGAATACAGACCCACATATGAGACTGAGGAAAACATAAAAGGCCAATGGCAGGAAGAAAGGTGGAAGCTGAAATCCATAATGTTATTGAAATCATAAATTGTTATTTTATTCTTCCACCCTTTAATCTGAACCCAGTGTTCTCATTGGCTGCTATATCCCTGTCAATCTTAAGACGGTGGTGGACGAGTGGCTGGACAGCTACAAGCAGAGCCGAGAGGCGGGGCTGCTGGTGCTCATCAACTTCATTGTTCAGTCGTGCGGATGCAAAGGTCAGAGGTCAAGAGGGAGCCCACGAGATGGGGGGTGGGAGTCAAAGTTCAAGAGATTATCTTTCCAATTTCAACTCAGGCAATAATCAGCAGTCAGATATTGATCTCCTAATATGGTAACGATGCAATGTCTAGGTGTTGCGTTATTTCATTTTTGGGTCAAATAGAAGAACCAGAATTGTATTTTATTATTGTATTATTACACTTACCTATGTTTAGGTGTTTATTTCACTTTTCTAACGATTCCTAACGTGGTACATTGCGTTGAACTATTTCGTCCAGGTGTTGTTAGCAGAGAGATGTTGGACAGCTTGCAGAATGCTGAGATCATCAGCACACTAACCAAAGAGTTCAATGAGGTGAGACAATTCAAATTTGTTTAAATAAAGCCTAAAAAAAAATAAAGATTATTCTTACAGACCTGCAAGTTTGAATCTAGTTCATAGTGTTTGTCATCCATTCTCACTTCTAATAATCCTGTTGGAATTTGCTGCGAAAGTCAAACAACACTAATTAAAATCTAATGCTGATAAATGGACACATTAATGAGGTAATCACTTTGATTTGCCACTGATGTAATTGTCATTAGAGCAACCACTTCTGCCTCAAATAACTAGCGAGCACAGTGTAAGTTGTTTCCTCCATTTCTTTTGTTTCCTGTCCTCCTCCAGGATTCAGTGAACTACCCTCTGTGCACTCCAGGCCCTCAGCTGAGGCGTTTCAAAGCCGGCCTGTGCGAGTTTGCTCGGGTTCTGGTGCGCTCTTGTCGGAATAGCCTCATTTACGACGAGTACCTCTTCCCCTCCCTGCTGGCTCTGCTCACTGGCCTGTCTGACTCCCAGGTCAGAGCCTTCAGACACACCAGTACCCTGCTCGGTAAGCACATTTGTAAAATACAGTTGCATTAAATAGTACACTCACTCAAAACTGATTCACAAGGGAACTTTGATTATAGTTTTGAGTCTACGCCTTTTGTTTGGTGGTAATCCCTTTTGTGTTGTAGCCGTTGAAGTCACTTGCTTTTAGTTTTTGACAGTGGTGGAAATCCGCACTCCATGCCGTGATAAAAGAGGTTTTTCCTCCTGCTTTTCTGGGAGGAGGAAAAAACTGCTCAATTCAGCTGACTTCTGTTTTAGTTGCTGGAGAAGTTTGTTTGTTTTTCAGAATGTACTCCTGTATGGCTGGCTTTTATTGTTTCTCAGTGTTTTCTTTTGAAAGCTCATCCATTTTATGTTTTTCTTCCCACAAAATAAAATTCAATAGCTTATCCATAATGTGATTAGGCTGTTAAGTACCGTTCATTATCGGTAAGGATTTTAGTTTTTATACTTTAAGTAATTAAAAAGTCTTTAGTCAAGAAAGATGTTGTTTATGTAACTATATGACTGTACCTATTGTGGTGCAACACCATTATTTTTTTGTAAATTGTAAAATCAGATCTAAAAATTAATACCATGCTTAGTGAAAAGTGGCAAAAATTAGTTTAGACAGTTTAAAAAAAATGTTTTTAAAAGATTAATTTACTATTTTTTTCCAACAAAGTGAGAAACCTCACCAGTCTATCCTAAGCAGAGAGGTTATATGTAGTTCGTCAGTACGATCTAGCCCATTCAACTTGCATGCTTTTCTCTTTTATTAGCCATGAAGTTGATGACTGGGCTGGTGGAAGTAGCTGTGATTGTGTCTGTTCAGCAGCAGACCACCCAGCGGCAATACGACATGGAGAACAGCAAGAGTGCGTCTGACAGAGCCTCTGACAGACTGGAGGAGCTGCAGGCCTCCATCAGTCAGGTGACTCATACACACACACACACACAAACACTGGCATGAGTACAGCCAAACAGTCACTTTCACATACCGAACATGCAGGTCAGGACATTAATGCAGTCCATGTACGTTGGCTGTAAAAGAAACCTCTTACAGGTGCTGTTTTTTTAATGGGAAAAGATACAATAACTGCTCTGAGTGATCAAACTGAAATATGCCTATCAAAGAGATTTGTTGCATCCAAATAGGTTCTTGACAACAACACCAACAGGTTCCTTGCTTGTTAGGCACAGCTTATTTATTAACTGTTTATTGGGTTTGAACTTTTTTTTTTACCACCCAAATAGATTTTCCCAATTATATCTAATTATTTTTTACTTGCCAGCCTTGGTGATAGAGTAGAGAAGGTTTAGCCAGAATGCATAATGCGTTTGCTATAACCTCAAAACTTGCAAAAATGGTGTAATTGGTTTGCAAATGATCTGAGTGGTAGATCACAAGCTGTTGTGGCTGATGGCTATCAGTCAGGCTTTATGAGTTAACAAAGGAGTGCCACAGGGTTCTATTCCAGGACTACTTTTATTAATACTTTTTTATAAATTAAGTAGATGTAAATGTCAGAAACAGTACAATTCATCTGTATGCAGATGATGACATCTTCTACACAACAGCGCCCTCTGTTGCTGGTGGTTCAAAACTTTTAACAGCAAACTTTTAATAGATCTCAAATACTGTTAAACTCAGATAAAAGAAAATGCACGCTGTCCTCTAGAAAACTAACAGTTCCACTGAAGTGTGTATTACTACTCTGAATGGGACGGCAATTGAAAAACTATCCTCTTATAAATACCTCGGTTTTAAGCTTGATGACAAGTTGTGCTTCAAAAAACATATTACTGAT
This sequence comes from Bovichtus variegatus, assembly GCA_943593645.1. Lineage (NCBI taxonomy): Eukaryota > Metazoa > Chordata > Actinopteri > Perciformes > Bovichtidae > Bovichtus > Bovichtus variegatus. The sequence continues at coordinate 17,405 of CALSCE010009297.1, forward strand.
CTGAATAAGTCCCGAAAAGAAAAACTGGATTTTAAAAAATTTAAATAAGCCATGTATTACCCAAAATTGTAGAAATCCAATTGTTCAGTCAACCTTTTCATCTGATATGGACTATGGCGATATAATTTATATGCAAAGTCCTACATCTACCTCTCGATGCAGTCTATCATTCTGCCCTACGATTCATAACTGGGGATGGCTTTAGAACACATCTTTGTTTATTGTATGAGAAAGTTGTGTGGCAGTGAGAAGAGAACGACACTGCATTTTATTTGTTTACTTCACTTCTAGGCAAACTACCTGGGTATCTTGCATATCTCTGCACTAGTTCCCAAGACTATATGGTCCTCATCATATTAATACTGAGATTGGGAAACTGGCTTTTAAATACTGTGCTCTACACAAGTGGAACAATCTGCAAAAGCTTGTCAAATTAGACAAGTTAATCCCTTTTTTAATCAATTTAAAATTCCTTTTGTCTGACATAGAGCTGTGTGAATGCATGTGTTTTCTATGAATTTATGTTGTCCATTATGTTGATATCCTTGTCCTGTTTAATTTTGTTGTCTTTGGCCTGTTTGTTGTATAATTTATTGATTTTTATACGATTACGATTGACCCAGCTAAACCACACTGTATAAAAAAGGGGACAGAAGTGTGGGTGACTTGGCTACTTTGCATATGTTTGATATGTATGTGTTGTAGCTGGTGGAGAACAGAGAGGAGGTATCCTCCATGATGAACGCTACGTTCCGTGGTGTGTTTGTGCACCGTTACCGGGACCGGCTGCCTGAGATTCGGGCAGCATGTATTGAGGAGTTGGGCATGTGGCTGAAAACGGACCCTGAAGACTTCCTGAATGATGGATGTCTTAAATATCTGGGGTGGACCCTACATGACAAGGTAAACGCATATACACATACATGAAAAGACCATACATGACAGAGTTAAGTAGGGCTGTACCGAATGTCATTTCTAAAAATGTACTGTCATTCAAAGCTTCTATTTAGGTTCCAAAAAAATCCTCGAACAAAATCTTCAATTTGAATAAAGTGATTCATCCGATTAAATAAATTGGTCTTTTTTTTTTTATCCATTATTAATCCACTTTGAATGCTTCCAAACTGGCAATTTTTTAATAATTTTTTTATTTAAAACACTGTAATTATTGAAAATGTTTCAATCACACGATTCGGAAACATCAAAAGCAGTTACCACTTGAATCTAATCCTACAAATGGTATGATACTAATAATATTTGTGTAGCCTTGTCTTTATCTGCAACTGTGCAGAAATACCAGGTTTAAACAATGAAGAGACATGCAAAAAGGAAAAAGCTGTGCATCATTCGAATGTTGATTTAGAATTTAAATGCCAATGTTATGAATGGAGGCTGAAACTATTCGCTACAGCTCTAAAAGTCTCACCTCTGTCATAGATGTAGCAGCTGTCTGTCTGCAGCTCTCCGCAGGGCAGCAGTGGACTGCAGTGTACAGGGAATTGGGCAGCTTTTTATTTTATATTCATGCTTTTATAGTCTTTGACAGCATCTCACACCAGATGCTATTGTAGAATATCTGCACACAGACACAAGAAGGTTCACATACACTCACTCACACAAAGAGAACTGTCCTCTCTGAACAGGCTTGTGCATCAGTCTGTACGGTATGTAGATTATAGAGTGTGTGTTACTGTCCTCTCGTCTTCTTTTCTTCAGCAAAGTCCAGTGCGTCTGCAGTGTGTCCGTGCCCTGCAGGGTCTGTACCAGGAGAAGGAATTCATTGGCCGCCTGGAGCTTTTCACCAGTAGATTTAAAGTGAGGCATCCCTCTGGATTGGACTCACCTCATTTAATGCCTCTTTTCTCCTTCTCTTTCCCTCCTGTCTGTCTGTCTTTCTGTCTGTCTGCACAGCATCTCTTTAATCTATTGTTTCTATTTTATTGCCTGACTGTCTCACTTCCCAGTAGTCTGTGCCTCCTCCCATTTCTTTTCCTTTACCATTCCAGTTTGTTGTGATGGTCTTATCCTTTGTCTCTGGGCGTGTGTCTGGGTGCATTAATTGCTGCCAATTACTGATGGTTAATAAGCTTTTCTCAAACACATAAAAACCCTCCTAAGCCACATGTGCTGCTGCAGATAAATGGTTTTCATGCCATGGCTTAGTGCCTAATCAGTGGGTTTGTGTGCGTGCACGTACGTCTGTGGGTATATTTATGTGTATCTGTGCGTGTCATTTTTATGCCCGTTTGTCTGCTGGCATGATTGTTCATTTGTCTGTCTGTCTGTGTGTGTTTAAGGAAAGGATGCTCAACATGGTGCTGGATAAGGACCTAGAGGTGGCAGTGGAAGTGGTCAATCTCTTGCTGCTGATCCAACAGTAAGGGGTTTCTCTGTTTCTGATGGTTTCTCTCTCTATGCTGCTGTCTGCAACACACAGTACAGGAATGTCATTTTCGTAGATCAAAACATACCAAATATAGCACCTTTTTTATACAATTTCCTCTTTTTGCATAGATAGTTTTCTGCTTTATTTACAAAAAAGTTCTATTGAAATGCAGTTTAGAGCATTAGTAATGATGCCTGCCAATTATTTTATTCAGTTAGTCTTTGATCTGTGAATGTGTTCCTGAATGAGAAACTGAAAACCAAGTTCTCACCTGAAATATGAGGTGAAAATACCCAAATACTGCAAATGTATCCTCGGAACAAGTCCAGTTTCTCAACAATAGAAGTGTAACGGTTTCTCATAACTGATAAAAGTCTTTGTCATGAATGCCGATTTGGAATTAATCAATAAGACTGATAAACAATGTGGTAACAAAATTAAAAAAATTCCAACTGGTATGTGTTGATTTCTATGAAAAATATTCATACTGTTTAAAAATTATACACAAAATGCTGCAAGAAAAGTTCAGTCAAATATCAATAGAAATCACAAGACACTACAATGCTTGATGAGGGTTTTTTGTGTTTTTTTATTCCTACGTACTCAGGAAGACAGAGGAAGGTCTGAGGGAGGAGGAGTGCGGCCACATCTATCCGCTAGTTTACGCTTCAAACAGAGGCCTGGCGTCCGCGGCCGGCATGTTCCTCTTCAACAAGTACATTTTCATCCTTCCTTTCCGCACGCTGTCACACTGAGTATTGTAGAGTCGAGTCTAGAGACGCACCGATCAAAACCAGCCGGCTGTCATCTCATCGGCCATGACTTGTAACCAGCTGATCAGTTTAATATTTACTGCGATGGGGGCGCAGAAATAACCACCTACTGTCACAGCCCCACACACACCGTTGTCAACTTGGCTACTTTCTAGATTGATTTTTGCGACTTTCTCAGACCCCCATAGCGACAACTTTAGCAACTTATTCACACCATAACGGAAAAAGCAAGAAATATATTATATTGTAATTTATTCCCATACATGCTGCTTAGAGTAATCGCAGTCGCTATTCTGCCAACAGTCACAGGAGTAGGACTTAATATAATACGCACCTCTCTACCATCTTGTAATTAGATACTGATTCAGAAATTGTTTTGTATAAATAAATAGATGAATATATACATAGTTTTAGATATCAAATAAATAGTTGACTTATCGGCCTACATACACAGTATAGAATCATATTTTCTGATATGTACAAACATAAAATTGCATTTCCTCTCAATTATAGTTCTTTGAAAAAAAGAAATTTGGAATTGGAAGGTCATGCTTTTTAAAAACTAAAAAAGTGGAATTGGCCAAGAGAATTGCAATCGGTGCATCTCTAGTCGTGTGGCTTATTCTGTATTCAACAAATATGTTACGATTTCTGTTTGTTTGTTTGACTTCTTCATCAAAGACATTCCACCAAAATTAAAACATTAAACCTCTTTCATGAACTCCATTCACACCAAATCTTGGATGAATAACTTCTTACTTAAAGCAGCTGTATAGAACACGTATATACTTTCCTGTATAATAGAGCATCTGACTTCAACCAGTAAGCAGCTTTCCCATGCCATTTCTTTTGTTTTTGGTGATTGTAATGTGAAAGATATTTTATGTGTGTATGTCAGGCTGAAAAGTGTGATTGACAGTGACAGCCGGGAGAATGATAAAAGTGAAAATGCAGCCTTCCTTCAAATCCTCATCTCCTTCTACATCCAGAGTGAGGTAGTGTCTCTTTCCATCCCCGTCTCCCCTCTAGTCCAATCATTGCCATTATGTTTGATTAAAGGTAGACTAACCATGACAATATATGTACTGTTCAAATCAGGTTTTATGTTGAGTTCCCTATGAAATAATACACTAGCCACAAGGCTTAGCAAGAGATGTTATTCTTACAGCAGAAACGATAAAACAACACCCACCTAAAAGTTTTTTTTTTTTTGTTTGTTTTAAGTCTCAAGTAAGACTGAGTCACAGCAGATGAGTCGAGTCGCACGTCCTCATTTTAGTGATTCGAGCCTAATTCTCAAGTAGCTCTGTGTTGATGCATGTCACATCTTGAAATTCTGTATTCTGAGACTCTGAATGAAGGAGAACATGATTTTGAGTTATTTTTCTTTTACCAAACATTTGTATAGATTTTAAACTGTAAACCATCCATTGTGTCATTTGTAAAATAGGTGTAGTTCAGAAACAGATTGGTGCTTGGCAGCTGTGCATTGAAGTTAACTTGTAAAGTTAATCTAAAGCAATCTATTCACTCTCTTGACAGTTCCATGAACATGGGGCGTACCTGGTGGACAGTCTGTGGGGTGTGGCGAGATCTCAGCTGAGAGACTGGGAGACAATGACTGCATTCCTGCTACAGGAGGCTGGTGAGGAGCCGGATATGACAGTCTGAGCTGGGGCAGAGCATAGAGTTCAGCAGTGGGGAAAAGTAGCCTGCTAGAGGGCCCCCTGAAGAAAAAACAATTGGCCATAAAAGCCCAAATTAGGTGGCCTCTGGCACATTCTAATGTGAATTATTGCATATTTGAATGAGTTTGCCTCTCCGATTTTAAACGTGTAGCCTAGTGAATTATTGTAAAGGCTCACAGTCTATTAATATTTGAAACTATGCCTATTCCTGACCGATCAGAATTTTTATAATCAAGGAAAATTATTAGACCTTATTTTTTTTAATTTATTGACAGTTTCTCTGTAAGTTTTATCAAGACAGGCCACAATGAAAACTGTATGTTGGTTGATGTATTCTTTAACTACAAACATAAATGCACTCTTCTTCAATGAAGAATAAGCAAAATTATTTTATGGAGGAACATGTTTTTAATCAATGTTTTATCTAGTCTATGTATAGGTTTCAAATTGAATTATTCATAAAATAAACCCATGCCCAAAATAACTCTAAATTAAAATTAAAAACATATTTATCACTTGACTCAAATCTTGTGAATCTACTGAAGCAACTCAACATCTTAAGGCGAACGTTAATAAAGACAACTAATTAATTTGTTCATTCATTAAGCCCATAAATGTCTGTGATGCGTATATGCATGCATGCTTATGGAAAAGCTTCGTCAACACCAATCCACCATAATAATTAGTATAATGTTCTATCACAGTTGGTTGTTTCTGCTTGTGCTGCTTCCTCGCTGTCCCTGCATGGTGTCGTCTCAACCATCACTCACTCAGTTCTGCACGTCTGTCTGTACGTCTGTGTTGCCAGGTCTGATGTATGAGGAGGAGGGGGCTCTCATAGAGCTGATGATGTGCGCCATCAGACAGGCAGCACAGGCAAGCCCCCCTGTTGGGAGAACTCAAGGCAAAAAGGTGGTGACATGCAATGAAATGCATAATAACGCTAGTTTTTGTTTAATCCGGAACAGTGAAGCTTGTGGGCGAGAGATATGTCATCCTTTGTTTTCAAATACACCCATCATACAAAAAGTTTTAAAGCTACAATATGCAACTTTGTGACACTAAGCGGGAATAAATATGATCTACCACATCAACCTGAATCATGTGTACAAATATCAATTTTCCTCTGTTCATTGCCGTTCTTGCATATTTGTTTTTGATTACCTCAGTCTCAGGTTTCATCCTATTTCAACATGGACAGCGTATCACAATGAGTGCTGGGCATGAGATTGACATTGCATATTTTAGCTTTAATATTCACAATGTTTTTTTAAAAAGTGGATTTTTTTTCATTTATGTTTTCTTGTTTACAACATTTTCTTGAGCAGTGCTGGTAATATACTCATCTGTGGTCCCATTACTTTGACTCTTCAACGAATGTTTAGATCCTGGGTATGAAGGATAAGAAGACCCAGGAACAAGACAAGAGACGCATCACCACACACTTCATCCCATTACTGCCACAGCTGCTGGCCAAGGTAAACTTAACATACTTCATAACACTGATATTATTGATATTATATTGTTTAATTTAATACATTGTACACAGAGGGTTGAAACTGCTGAGCAATTGTGCACAAAAGTGTTGGTGAAGCGTCAGAATCGGCTTTAATGGCCAACTAAGTGTGGACCCATACAAGGAATTTGACTTGAGTATTCTTATTAGCAGGGTTACAATTTTTAAATAAAGAACAATAAACTACCATATGCACACACAGAAGCAATTTCTTAATTTTTAAACAAAGGTAAGTACAAGTTATGCCTTCCAGCTTTGGAAATGCGTGTGAAGTGTGAATAGCATCCTTAACAAAGTAGCCTTACATTTAATTGGGCATCATTTTGTTGCAGCCAGAGACACAGGCGGACACTGGGACGTAGTTTCACTTAATTCCTGTCCCTAACAAAACTAGTTCCGCATAGCCAGACACATCTCCACACAAACCAGCATACATTCCCACTCTAAAGTCTGTTTACAAGTTTTTTCTGCTGCCGGTAAAACGTAATTTTCTTGCTACTGCAGGTAACAACAATTTCTACTTTTTTATTTCGCTACTCACTCACAGGCACTACCTGGTGGTGAAAAGCGTGCAGCGCAATCCCAACAACAAACGACTAGCAAATATTGCTTAAATGAGCACTGCAACTTTAAAAATAAAAAAACATTAGCTTCAATACTTATATTAAAATAAAAGTCATATTATCAGTATTTATTTTCTCTTCTCTTTATTTGCATATTTTGGTAATAAGGTAATTGAAGCAAAGTAATCAAGTTACATTACTTTAATATTGTGACACTTGGATGAGGTTACTGACTACATTTTTTAACAGGCATTTAGTAATTGAACACATTTTTAAAGTAACCCTCCCAACCCTGTACATCGCTACTTCATTACATTGAAAATGAAGGTTACATTACTATGCCAAGTATACATATGCAGTTATTTAAAAAATGTTATGTTGAGCCTGTGTTTGTCTCCTCCCCTCGCTGACTTGCAGTACTCGGCAGATGCAGGGAAGGTGACTCTCCTTCTCAAAGCTCCCCTCTACTTTTACCTGGAGATGTACAACAGCGTGCCTCGGCTGGAGAAGGTAGGAGTGGAGGATAATCAATTACCCTGAATAGAGGATTAAAAATCTCCTGAGAAACCACATCATATTCCTTCTGAATCATTTCCCCTCTCCAATATTTTCCTACCTACCCACTTGTTCTCCCTCGATCTTTCCCCCGTCACGCTCCCCTCTCTGTCAGCATCTGGACCTGCTGCTGTCTCGGATATGTGGTATTGTGGAGAAGCACACGGAGGTCACCGTGCTGCAGGCTTGCGCCAACCTTTTCAGCACCCTGTGCGCCGACATCTACACCTTCTCCTCCCGCGCACACCTAGCCTTCAGCCAGCTGCTGGACGGCCTGACCGAGTGCTTCAGCACCTACTTAAGTGACCTGCTGCAGGTGGGAGTGCGCGTCATACAGGCAAATGTGGCACGTTATAAAATGCATGCACATACTATTTTGTCCACCTCATTTACTGTATATCAGTGAGTGCAGGCTAAATAAGAGAAACCCCTTTTTATAATGAAACATCTCTCTAAAACTTCAACAACATTGTAACCTCCATGAAGGGAGGATTTTTTTGCAGGACTTTTTCAACTATGTGTGCCTATTTAGCATCTGACTGTATGCTCGTATAAGGGACATAATAAGTAGTTCGAAGCTTCATTCTTAATGTTGTCATTCAAATTCTAAATCAACATTGTAATGTTTTGTTTTTTTGCATGTCTATTCAACCCTGTGTTTCTGCACAGTTGCAGATAAAGATTAGGCTCCACTAACAGTATTAGTATGATACACTTTGTAGAACTAGATTCCAGTGTTGGCTGCGTAGGATTGTATCGACTTGTGTGATCAAAACATTTCAAATAACTCCAGAGTGTTGTGAAGTCCAAAAGTCGAAATCTATTGAAAAAAGATGGACGTAATAATTTCCAAAATGTTTTTTACTTAATTAAATATTTGGCTTCAATCCATATTTGTTGGTGTTTAGCAAGAAAGTTGAATAAATAAAAATTGTCTTGATTAAACACTATTCAAATTAAGGATTTTGTTCAAGGATCTTTTTTTGTTTTATTTTTTAGGGGGATGAAGTCATTAGAAAACCTCAATGTAATCTATGAATGTAAACTACATTAGCAATATATACTACTCGTTCTGGGATGGTGTTCAGTTAAAATAGTATGTTGTAATTGTATTTCAGTTGTCCTTAAAAGTATAACGTAATCAGTTAAACTTAATAATTATAAGGAATGCACACCAACTGTAAGTAAATAAATAAATCTACGAAAAACACAGCTTTGTGCACCAGAACACCAAAAGACCTGTGTGAAAGACAGAAAAGAATTATAAATCACATTTGTCAGGGTGTTTAATGAATACTTCACCCACAAAATGATCCTTTGTATATCAACTACTCACCATGTGTTACCTTGAATTCTTGAAAGAAAAACGCAGAATCAAACAACGGAGAAAGGTCGAGATGAATAGGACTAAATGGGCTCAGATTTTTGATTCTTTGTTCACCGTTAAGGCATGTGAGAAAAATTTTCTTCAAGAATTCAACTCGGGATTAGTAATCGATATATACAAATGGGCATGTTGTAGTATTCCTTTAAATGTTACCACGTATTTACATGACTTTGTTGTTTTTTGTCACCATGTTGTTTTTCTAGTTTTATAACCATCTGTTCTTTTGTGTGTGTTTGT
>CALSCE010009297.1:41509-68927 GCA_943593645.1 Bovichtus variegatus
AGGCGTCGGTCTGTAAAACAAACGGGAGAGCAAAGTTAGGGGAAAACAGGAGCGGCTCCCCACAGAGAGCTTGCTTTACCCTCTCAAACGCCCGCTGACACTGCTCCGTCCACTGGACCGGATCTGAGGCACCCTTTCGGGTCAGGTCGGTCAGGGGGCTGGTGAGCTCTGAAAACCCCGGAATGAACCGCCGGTAATAGCCCGCCAGCCCCATAAACCTCCTGACCTCCTTTTTTGTCTTGGGAGCCGGACAGGCGGCAATGGCCGCGGTCTTCTCCAGCTGCGGCCGCACCTGCCCGCCCCCCAAGTGGTACCCCAGATACCGTACCTCCCTCCGTCCAACTGCACACTTCCTCGGGTTAGCCGTGAGCCCCGCTCTCCTCAGGGACTCGAGCACTGCCCCCACCTGCTGCATATGCTGCTCCCACGTCTCGCTGTGGATGATGACGTCATCCAGGTAGGCAGCAGCATATGCCGAGTGTGGCAGCAGCACCCGGTCCATGAGCCGCTGGAAGGTGGCTCCAAACAACCCGAACGGAAGCGTCACGAATTGGTACAAGCCGTACGGTGTGGAGAAAGCCGTTTTTTCCTTAGACTCTGGAGACAGGGGAATCTGCCAGTAGCCCTTGGTCAAATCCAGTGTCGTATAAAAACGAGCCGTGCCTAGCCGATCCAGGAGTTCGTCGACCCGGGGCATCGGGTAAGCATCGAATTTGGACACCTCATTCACCCTGCGATAGTCCACACAGAACCGTACTGACCCATCGGCCTTGCGCACCAGAACGACGGGACAGCACCAGTCACTGTGGGACTCTTCTATTACGCCCATCTCCAGCATAGCCTGAAGCTCCGCCTGAACAATTTTCCTCTTGTGTTCAGGCAGTCGATAGGGCCGTGAGCGCACCGTCACGCCCGGGGGCGTCTCTATGTGGTGGTGTGCGAGCGTGGTGCGCCCGGGCAGGGGGGAGAACACATCGGCAAACAGCCTTTGCAACGCGGCAACGTCTGCCCTCTGACTTGGTGAAAGCTGGTTGTCACAAGGGACCGGGGCTGATTTGTCCGTCTTTTCTACCTCCGGTCCCAACTCATCTTTCTCCATCACCGTAGTAGCCAGAGAGGCAGAAGCCACCTCCCTCCATTCTTTTAGGAGATTGAGGTGGTAAATCTGTGCCGCTCCCCCCCTGTCCGAACGCGCCACCTCGTAATTGACGTCCCCCACTCGCCGTGTGACCACAAAGGGCCCTTGCCACTTTGCGAGTAATTTGGAGCTGGTGGTCGGGAGCAATACAAGTACTTTATCTCCCGGTGTAAATTGACGCAGTCGCGACCCTCTGTTATACAGGCGCTGCTGACGCTCCTGAGCCTGGAGCAAATTCTCCCGTGACAGCTGACCCAGTGAATGGAGTTTTGCTCTCAGGTCCAGTACGTACTGAATTTCGTTTTTGCTGGTGCTTGGACCCTCCTGCCAGTTTTCTTTTATCAGGTCCAACACACCCCGTGGCTTCCTGCCAAACAATAATTCAAAGGGAGAAAATCCCGTGGAGGCCTGGGGAACCTCCCGCACTGCGAATAACAGAGGGTCTAACCATTTATCCCAATTACGGCTGTCCTCGTGAACGAACTTACGCACCATGTTTTTAAGCGTTTTGTTAAACCGCTCCACCAGCCCGTCTGTCTGTGGATGATAGACACTAGTCCGGATGGAGCGGACGCCCAGTAGCGCATACAGTTCGCGTAACGTGCGTGACATAAAGGACGTGCCCTGGTCAGTTAAGATCTCTTTCGGGATCCCAACTCGGGAGATCACGTGAAACTCTTAGCCGAGATAGTGCGCAGCGGCACTGCTTCGGGATATCGTGTTGCGTAATCCACGAGAACTAACACAAAGCGATATCCCCGTGCACTCCGGTCTAATGGCCCGATGAGGTCCATGCCAATTCTTTCGAATGGTACCTCAATCAATGGCAACGGGCGCAACGGCGCTTTTGGGGTGGCCGGCGGGTTAACCAGCTGACATTCGCTGCAGGACGCACACCACCGCTTCACGTCCGCGCGGATGCCCGGCCAATAAAATCGGGCCATGATCCGGTTCAGTGTCTTTTCATACCCTAGGTGACCGGACATGGGGTTGTGATGAGCCGCCTGGAAAATCATTTCCCGACGGCTGCTTGGCAGCAACAACTGGGTGTTTTCCTCCCCTGTTTGTGTATCACAGCTCACCCGGTACAACCTGTCCCTAATCACCGTGAAGTGCGGGTGAGTGAGTGGTGCGTTCGGGTGCAGTGGGGACCCATCAATACTTACGACCTGGTCGAAAGCATGACGGAGGGTTTCATCCCGGGACTGTTCGAGGGGGAAGTCCTCCACCGGACGCACCGGGATGGACAGGGAAGCCTCATCCCGAGCCTCCCCCTCGAAGGGCCCCACCTCCTCCGAGTCCCCACTCAACACCTCACACAACTCACATGCCCCCACTGCACGGGAACGCACCCCCATAGCCTTCCCCCCTAGCCTATGGAACCCCGGCCAATTCGTTCCCAGAATTAGGGGGTGCGTAAGGCGAGTACTAACTCCAGCCTTAACCCTATGTTTTTTTCCCTTGAAGGAAATGGTAATAGTCACCACCGGGTACTCGTGAATATCACCATGCATACACCTCACCCTCACCCACGATGCTTCCACCAATGCCCCGGGCCGAACCAAGCGCTGGTGGATCATGGTTTGAGTACAACCAGTGTCCAACAGAGCCTGGTGTATACCCCCCTGTACACATACCGGTACGCGGTATGTCCCCTCCGGACCGGGGGAGGAGTCTGGCGGTCCCGCAACCCGGACCAACTGTCCGACCTCCATGAGTGAGCACTCCCGCCGGAAGTGGCCGGGTCGCCCGCACCGCCAGCAATCCTGCCCCGGCGTTTGAGGACCCCCTCTGGGTGCCCGAGGACCAGACCCGTCGGCTGGGCCCTGTGGAGAGACAGGAGAGACATTTGGGTGGTTGGCGGCGCCGTGGAAGCGCAGGGGGCCAGCAGACACTGCCCCCGCAGGGAGCCTCCTCCTCGGGGCTGGGGTCGGCCGGCTCGCTGGCACGATTGGTCCCCCGGCTTCCTCCTTCCCGCTCCGCCGGGGCAGGGAGAGATGGTCCTCCGCGAGGACGACGGCAGCCTCCAGGCTGGTGGGTCGGTGGCACTGGACCCAATTTGCCGTGGAGGAGGGCAACCCGGCGACGAACTGCTCCAGTACCACCTTCTCTGCGACGTCCTTCGCGGAGTTGGTGTCTGGCTGGAGCCAGCGCCTCATCGCCTCGGAGAGCTGCTGCGCGTAGGAGAAGGGCCGTCCAGCGTCCTCGAAGGGGAGCCCCCTGAACCGGCGGCGGTGTTCCTCCGGCGTGCCCCCCAGCCGGTCCAGGATGGCCCTCCTCAGCTGGTCGTAGGTCTGTCGAGAGGACGCCGGCAGACTGTGGGCCGCCAGCTGTGCCCCCCCCGACAGCAAGGGTAGCAGCCGCAACCCCCACTCCTCCCTCGGCCACCCGCACGCCGCCGCCGTGCCCTCGAATATGTCCAGGTACGCCTCCGGATCATCCTCGGCGGTCATCCTCAGCATGGCGACGTGCGGCGGTCGGGCGGGGCTTGTAGCCAGCTCCCCCTCCCGAGTGGCCGGTCGCTGCAGCAGCTCCCGCAGGAGAGCACGGTCCTCGCGCTGAGCCCCCACGACCTCGGTGAGAGCCTGGCTCTGCTGCAGCTGTAGGGCGGCCGTGCCCTCCTGCATTGCGGCGAGGAGCTGGAGTGCCTGCCCCAGCGGACTCTGTGGCACCTCTCCCTCGGACATGTCCCTGTTCAGGCAACCAATATGTGAGCGGGTGCGCTCACACAGGGAAACTGCGGAGGGAGAAATTAGACCCGGGAGCGTTTGTAGAGGTCGTGAACCAGTTTTATTAGAGGCGGCGCGGTCTTTCTCGCCGTCTCTGTCTCTGTCTCTGTCTCTGTCTCCGACTCCGGATCCTCGACCCTGTCTCTGGATCCTCGTCGACTCTGTCTCTCCACCAGGAACCCAGCCTACTGCAAGACAGAACCAGGTCATCGGCGTGTTTTTATTGTGCGACTAATTACCTGATTCCATCCAGCTGCCTGGCCTCCAGCTGAGCCACTCCCGTCTCCTCCCCAGCCGCCAACCCCGCCTCCACACCCCACTGCCACAGTTAGGATATAATCAAACTACACCACGGTCGCATAACTCACGTCACCACCTGAGCTAAGGACGGACTGGTGTTCGGCGTGATGACGTTTAGTAGTCTCATTAAGCCCCTTGTTAGCAATCGCCTTTTTAAGACATGTTGAAGCTTCAAAACTCATAAGTGGGGGATTTATTGATGCATTTTATGTCATAAAACAAAACGTGCAAAAAATCTCTTAACCGCAGACCTTAATAATAATAATAATAATACATTTTATTTGTAAAGCGCATTTCATGGCTAAAAGCAATCTCAAGGTGCTACAGAGCAGAAGTCAACAACAGAAAACAGGCATAAAAGACACAAAAATAGAAACACAAGGTTTAAGAAAAGGCTTTTTTAAAAAGAAAGGTTTTTAGGTCCTTGTTGAAGGAGTCAGTGGCCTGTGGAGCCCTCAGGTTGTCTGGGAGGGAATTCCACAGGCATCTAACCAAAACTCCATTAAAAAGAAAAAATGTACTGACTTCAAGGCAAGGGACCCGGAAGTGCGAAAATTCTAACTCGTTTATGGGTTTTAGGACTCTGCAGCACTCTATTTCAGACGTTTGGACATGACTGGCAGGCAGCTACCTTATGTAGGCTACTCCATGGGTGACCTGATTGAACTCTCTCCAGAGGTCTGTCTGACATTTACCTGCTGCTGTTCCCCAGGTCCCCTATGCGAAAGGTGAATCCCACCAAACGACGCCAGCTCTCCTCCAGCCGGAACGGTCCCACTCTGGATCAGTGGGACCTGAACTCCAACCTCACCTTGTAAGACTGATGTTAGAGGAGAATACAAACTGTTTTCACAAGGGATTATATGTGTCTTAAATTCACGATGGCTATGATCAGGTAAGAATAATTACATTAAAATGAACTGCGTTTTCTCCCCAGACTCTCTCTGATTGAGGACGACGATGAAGAAGGAGAAGAGATTGAGGACTATGAGAGTGACTCTCAACATGACTCTGAGTATACACTGGTAACAAAGCAAATGGCACATGTTGGTCTTACCATTTTACAACAAATGACACACTCATTTACATCAGGAATACTGTACTTACGATTAATGAGTCAGCTCGTCTACATCATTTTGAGAGTTTGGCCATAACATACACATTTGATTAGATTTAGATATTTACAGCATTCTCTCAAGTCCATTGTAATCAGTTTGAGTAGCAATTTATAATACACTGCTCTGCCAATATTGTGGACTAGATCAACTGAGCTACAATTGAATGAACGTCTGTAAAAGTGCATTATATTCGTGGAGCTGACTAACACTCATTAATGGTACATTATGGGGCAAGTCTGGTATCACTACAGTAAAATGAATGGAGCATAAATAGATATTCTGGTGGGAGCTAAGTTATAATGATTTTTTTATAATTGTATTTAATTTTTAGTTTTTATTTCATTTCTGTTAGTTTTAGTCAGTTTCAAAGTACATTGGATGGTTTTAGTTTAGTTTTTTATAACGTCTCAGAAGTATGTAGCTACATTTGCATACAAAATACATTGTTGGAGAACTGTGTAAGAATGACATTTTAGTTTACAACCAACCTAGATGGGTAAGAGACGTTAAGTGATGAAAGAGCCTCCAGTGGTATATTAATGCCTTTTGAATACGGGTTTTTTTTTTTTTTTTTAACAAAAAAAGATTAAAGGCTGCATTCCTGGCTCGCTCCAACTTTTTTTCATCCTGTTTTTGCTCTGCAGCCTTCCACGCGTCACACATCTGCCAGTGTCCTTGATGAGCTCTTTGATTGAGGGCACCGAGACCTGCACCGCCTGGGAACAACCGTTGTTTTTCATTAACGTGTCTCTTCAACACTACTGCGTTTTCAGTACATTTGAGTGGACTTGGTATTAGGGCCATCTGTTCTTCCACATGACCCCTTACTGAGTTCACCTATCTGTTCTAGTTCAGTCATTCATTTATTTGGGGGGGGGGGGGGGGCAAAAGGATTATGAATTTTGGGGACAAAAGTTGTTGCCATTCACTTTTAGGAATGTTTATGTTTAAGAGAAACGTGCTGAAGTTCAGTTAGATCCCTGTTGGCTGGCAGCAAGCTGAAAGTATCTCCTCCTATGTTCCACATTTTGAATTTAGTTTCATAAGATCTTTCACTGTTGTTGACGGCACCTTTTCTGTGTGTAACGCTTGTTAATTTAATGTTAATTAAAATGTTTAATTGAGCAAAGTAACACTGAAAGTGTCTTTTAATGAGATTACAAGAAAAGGTGTTTATGAATAGGCATGTTGGTGTGATGCATAAAATACCTGAAGAATGTACAAACGCTGGCTCAATGCCATTAAGAGAATGCACATACTCTAAGATATTTTTAGTAAATGAAAATGGACAGAAAGAGTGAGAGATACTGTTTGTATTTTTTATAGTTATTTTTTGGATTAACTAAAGTACACAATGAGAGCAATATGCCAGGGTTTATTAAATTGCTGAGAAAAGGTAAAAAAGCAGGTAGAAAAATAAAATACTAATCAACTAATGACATTAAAAGAAATGCATGTTTACAATCTACGGCTCACATTCATTCATACAGTCATTGTAAAAAAAAAATGCCTTTTTGTTGGTGAATTTACAAATATGAAATGTATCTATGATCATTTTAAGATTGATAAAAGTTTTCATTTATCATTCAAGAACCCAAATATTGCATATTCATACATAGGCATTACATTTTCAGTACAGAGCTTGGCAATATTGCATCTTGCCAAAAGCCATGACGGTAACAATGCCTTAAAATACGAGGAACAGTTTAAGTTCCATTATCTTATTTGAATAGGCGCTTGTGAGGAAATAACCATTATGTCTACTAATAAGAAAAATAATGTATATTTTCAAAAAGTCACTATGAGTACAATGTATGCTATACATACAGGGGAGGACTTTAATACCTATTTTTTATATTTATTTTATAAGTTAACATTTAATTTTAACTTTGAGTTCAAATCTTGGTTAAGATGCACTCTTTACTAGAAAGAAAACTAATAAGTTACGTAACAGTGTAGCGCATATGTAAACTGTCCCATGTGTGTTGATGAGGTCTACTAATGGCTCTATTGTCTAACTCATCTATATGTCTGTTTCCTTTTATTATCTTTAGTAATGCAAATATTTTTCCTAAATTTTAGCTTTTGCAGACGACCAAACGACGACAATAAAACAACTAGAGCACGGTGAATGTGGGTGAATTATCTTCATCAGACAGTGACACTTTCTTTAAATTTAACATTTTGAAATGCCAGATCAAAAATATATTTCCTGATATAAACAACATTTTTCAGTCTTATTTATACCTGTTACATTGCAATGACTGCTCTAAAATAAGAGTGTTACTGTAGTACTGAGTTGATTGTAACAGCAGAAACAGTCATTCAACAGTGCATGTTATATACCTTTCTTGCCCTTTTTGTAAACAGGTATGTGAGGAAACTATTTACATGATCAATGTGTCTACAAGTAAGAAAAATAATGTATATTTTCATAGTGTCACTGTGATGTTTCTATAATATATGCTATACATTTGGAGGGGCTTTAATACCTGAGCGTTTTAATAGGTTCCTCTTGGCCATGTCTTGGTGTTTATATAATTTGTACTACAGCGTGTTTGAGTTCACTCTGGGGTCATTCTGTCCTATGAAATCCAATCATCGCCTTTCGCGCCATTACTGACTAACAGGGCGGAAGTTTGTGTAGTCGCGTGACACACAATCTTCCGCAACTTTCGCGCCATCACGAAAGCCCGCCCCTCCTCGCGAAAAGAAGCGACGCGATTGGCTGCTGCAGACGTCAGACTCGCGCCACTTCTTGCACCGCCACCGGGGTAGAACCGCAAGCTGCAAGTGAATTAATACTGTTCTCCGGTGATAGTGAAGTTATTAAACCGTGAATTTAAACAGTTTTTGGGTCAGTAGGTACCATTAGGATTTTGGAATCAAATTATCTTACCTGAGGGTCAACGTCTGCAGCCATGGCTCGTAAGGATTATGCGACAGAGAAAGGTAATGGGTTAACTTTCACAATAACGGCATGGCAGCAACAGGTTGGCCTAAAGTAACGTTACTAAACGTTGAACTAAGTGCGTTCTCTTAAATGCTCTTTGGAAACGTAAGTTATTAGTTTTATATAATGGGGTGTACTGGGCATAAAATCAGCTAATCTTTATACATTGTGCACAAACTATTCAGGCACTCATCTGATAACTTCACCTCCTCGTTTTTCCATCTGCACTAACTTCCGTTCATTAGACTACAGCCCTGGAAGTTATACATGTTTATTGTACAGCGTTAGTTAAACAAATATGGGACATTAAGACAGAAAAACTTTGTTGCATTTACATTTCTGCTAACTTGTTAGTAACTAGTGAAGCATTATCTCTGAGCTGTACACTGTGACCCGGATGGATCCGTTTAAACAAAGGAGCAGGCGCCACAGTGCAAGCACATGTCCAACAATAACTTGCACTTAGTAAGACGGACGGAATATCTCAATAACGTCATATTTAAGGTAGAAAACTGACATCACTTGCTCCTTTTTTTTCTTTTTGTGCAACTTAACAAAACACAACCTCGGCATAACGTTAAGGCAATTACGTTTTGTGACGTTAGGCATCCACATAAACGATTTTCAAGTTAATCGGATATCGTTATTAGACCCACATAAAGCACGAGTTATGTTATTCTTCAGTAACAGTCTCTATAGCTTTTTAATGTGACGCGGTTCCCTTGTTTTCAACGATGAAACTGCACAATACAAGTAAACTCTTATCAAATAAATAAACGGTGGCATTCAACACTTAACGTATCAATATCCGCAAGTCCAATGCTAAACACTTGGTTCAGGCTTTTTAAGCGTCCTGAAATCAAGATAATCCTCCACTAACTACTGCTAGCTACGTTAGCATGCTAGCCAGCAGCTAGCTCTCTCTAGCGGTCTGTCAGTTAGACAAGTTAACGTGCCACTTTGCATTAAGATGTACTGACGGTTTTAATTAAATGCTAGACGGAGAGGCGGCTGTTGGCTCCATGTCTTGATAAAGTACATTTCTAACGGCTGGTGTATGTGGGGGTTTGACTCCACGACGTTTTGGGCACACACTTTATGTCGCTGTTAAACTAACACGTGTTGTACTAGTATTAACGCTAACTATAACGTTATAAGCGCCCCGAATAGAAATGGCTACTATTCAAAACTCATGGCAACATCCCATTGTTGTAGAAGATGTGTAACTAAGCGTGAACATAAAGGTTTTACCTTTTTTTTTTTTTTTTTTTTTTTTTTTTTTTTTAAATTTCAGTTAATTAAATAATGTGCGTCTGTAACAATGTATTTTGAAATCCATTTTGCCCGAAACTTAATGACCTGAGCCGTCTTCCAATCTGCGAATACAACATCTCTGCATCGCGCTAAATGTGCAGTTAGAAGTTTTACTCGGGAGTGTATCAACCGTCGGAAACCTTCAAAGTTAAACATTAAGTCCGCGACCTATAACCGCTGAGGGATTATGTAAAGAACAATGGCTAATATTGACGGACTTGTGTATGTTCCACAGCACTCTGCTAACCGAAGCTAACGTTAGAAGATGGCTGGTCGTCGTTTTGAAAACAACAGCCAGGACTATTTTTAAGAGCGGCGGCGGGGGGCGCGGAGGGATACTTGAGTGACTAGGCACAAAAGCCATGTGCTGCTTTGTTTACAATAACATCCTCGAACAGAGAAATAATAAACCACAGCTGCAGATTTTCTGCTACAGCGACAAAGTAAGTGGCGTATTTTAACTATCGTGTTAGGGCTAGTTTCGTTTCTCGTAACGTGGAATTAAATATTGTTAGTTGTTGTAGCTCTTTCGAGAAGTGAGGGATATTTTCTCAAAGAAAAAAAATGGACACTGAACTGAGCGCGCCTGTTGTTGTATTTACATTCTCAACCCGAAGGTATCTGCTGCGTAATGTCGGTTATTTTACTATAAAACTCTGGTAGTAGGTACACTCAAGTGGAATTTGATTCATGTAGTGCATCAGTGGCAGTTTGTGCGCTAATGTAGGCAATAGTGACTCATCGAGATTACAGGATGCCATGTTACTCAACAAAGGGGGTAGTCGCAGGACAACAAATTAGCTCCCAGTTTCTAGGCCCACTGGTGGTGTTAATCAAGCCTTTCAACTCAGAAAAGCAGCTTTAATATTTTAAACAAACAAAAGCTAACATCATTCAACAATGATTTATTTGTGTGAATATATATATATATATATATATATATATATATATATATATATATATATATATATATAAAAAAATAAAACAATGAACAAACAATCTCCACCTAGTGTCTGCTAGATGTGGCCTGTTTTTTTTGTGCTGTGAAATAATGCTGAAGGTGGGTTTTGTTTTTGTCTTTTTTTGCAGACAAATGCAAAAGGTTCCTGCAGGAGTTTTACTCGGAGGATGACAATGGGAAGAAGGTGTTCAAATATGGAGCTCAACTTGTAAGTATAGTAAGCGTATGGTAAATGGGTTTAGAGCTGAAATAACTAATTGAAAAATAATCACCAACTATTTTGATAATAGACTAATTTAAGTAAAGTCTTATGCAAAAATGCTGTTTTAGCCTACTCAAATATGGGGTTTTATCAGATTGTATGTCAACTCGCAACAAAACAAAATTTTAAAGATTAAATAAATAAAAAAAATACAGAAATATCCCTCAAAAAAAAAAACAAGGGCGGCTAAAATATAAGTGTCATTGCAAATTTCACTAAGTTATCTTGCGCTGTTCCAAAGAAAAGCCCTAACCTGACTTTTATAAGCCCCTCTCATATTTAAAACCTTGATGTGTAGCTGAAGGATTTTCCATGTAATGTCAAAAAAAGAACTTCTGGCTTCGTTATTCATATGAGACACGTTTCTGATTTGTTAAATCTTGAAACTGCTAAGTTATATATTGCCCTAATCTTCTTGAAATAATTGCTTAACACAATAAAATATCCTCACTGATTGTAAAATGTGTAGGCCAGTTCACTGTTTTACCTGTTTTGCATTTGTCACAGCTGCCTAGGTTTGAAAGTGTAGAGGTATCTTTGTTATTGAGCCATATCTGTGCATACAAGGTTGTCTAATTACTTGTCTGTTTACAGGTGGCGATGGCCCACAGAGAGCAGGTGGCTTTCTATGTGGAACTGGACGATGTGGCCGAGGAAGACCCCGAGCTGGTTGAAAGCATCTGTGAGAATGCAAAGCGCTACACAGACCTGGTCGCTGACGCCGTCCACGATCTGCTGCCAGAGTATAAAGAACGAGATGTACGTGTATATGATTAATTAAATTAAACAATCCTCTTGTCATATTTGTTAGTTGTCTCCTGGCGTCTCACATCAGACACTGACCAGAAATAGCGTAGCATTAAATAATCATGATTAAAAACATACAATCAAAGTTGATATGAACTGTGCGTAAAATACACAAAGTGGCAATATACATATGTAGATTGCTGTGGGTATAAAGGAATTTTGTAAACTTAATTTTCCCCAATTTCATTAATAGTAACAATGTAGATGTCATGATAAAGGCTTTGAGAGTCTGTAACTTTTTGGTTTAGGTACCTTGAAAGTTCTTGCATTTTACTCTTATAAAGCGGTACATGGCACCAATGCATCTGTGAAATACCTATTCAAATGTAAATGCTTTTTTCTGTATCCAGGTTGTAGCCAAGGATTCTTTGGACGTGTACATTGAGCACCGGCTGATGATGGAACAGAGGGGCCGCGACCCTGCAGACACCCGAGATGCTCGGAACCAATATCCACCTGAACTCATGAGGAGATTGTAAGTTGAGTTAGATTCAGGGTTACATTTGTATTAATATTTTGGTTATTTGGCAATGGCAGCTGTGGTACTTCAAAAATGTTTTTACTGTAATAAATGTTGCATATGTATTTTTGATTGCATACTTTTCTCATGACCTATTTATCTTCCTTCTACAGTGAGCTGTACTTTAAGGCTCCCACCACTGCTAAACCCAAAGTGGTGCGTGATGTACGAGCGGACAGCATCGGTAATCTGGTGAATGTTCGAGGCATAGTGACTCGCGCTACTGAGGTCAAACCAATGATGGCCGTCGCTACGTACACGTGTGACCAGTGTGGAGCTGAAACCTATCAACCGGTAAGATTGTTTTTTAGTCCTGTGATCATTATATGCTGTGATAATACAGACGTTTATCAGGTGTCCCTCCATAAATGCATTCTTTTTGGCCCACAGATCCAGTCTCCCACCTTTATGCCCCTCGTCATGTGTCCCAGCCAAGAGTGTGTCACCAACAAATCTGGAGGTCGGCTCTACCTGCAGACCAGAGGCTCCAAATTTGTCAAGTTCCAGGAGCTGCGTATTCAGGAACATGTAAGGAGCGGTATTCAATAAAATGCTCACTCAGTTTACAGAAAATGTTACGATGAATTGTATTGTGATTTTTGCAAGTTTCTATTTTCTCACAAGTTTCTTCTGTTGTCCCACAGAGTGACCAGGTGCCCGTCGGTAATATTCCAAGGAGCATGTCCATTTACGCCCGTGGAGAAAACACACGTCTTGCCCAGCCAGGAGACCATGTAGCCATCACCGGAGTCTTCCTCCCTCTTCTGCGCACAGGCTTCAAACAGGCGACTCAGGTGTGTGTGGGGCTTCTGACCTGAGTTGAGAATTAGCGCTCAAACCTCTCAGAAAAATTTCTAATCTTGGCAGGGTTTTTTTTTTCTCAGTATCTAAACTGCATCCTTTCCTCAGGGTCTTCTGTCAGAAACCTACCTGGAGGCTCACTGCATCACACTCATGAACAAAACGGAGGATGATGAGCTCGGCAATGAAGATCTGAGTGAGGAGGAGCTGCGTGGCATCACAGGTTGGTGCCTGCGTGTGTGATGGCTGGATTCAATCAAATCTGACCAATCAGTAGTAACCAGTATGAATGGCGAAACCTGATGATTGTTTCCCTCTTTTAGCAACTGAAGTGATTGTATTATCTGTTACAGAGGAAGGATTTTATGAGAAACTAGCCGGCTCAATCGCACCAGAGATCTATGGACATGAAGATGTAAAGAAGGCTCTGCTCTTGCTGCTGGTTGGAGGGGTGCAACAGGCTCCTAAAGGCATGAAGATCAGAGGTGAGCACTGAATCGAGTCCCTATAATCTCTTAGTAAATAATACACTTGATTAGGTGCTGTGTTTTAAGGTAAATAAAAGTTGTCCCAGTGGCAAATGCAAAAATTGGTAATGCTGTTGACTGCATCCCTTGGAATATACCTTGTTTCCTAATTGGGCGGGTAAATAATTCCTTCTTTAAAATGATCTCTGCTGAATCATATCATGGAAAAACTTCTCATGTCTAACAATAGAGATTACAGTAGAGATTTTTAATGTTTTGCCAAAATTCATCAACAGCCAATTATTTTAAATGCTTGAATTATTTTAATAAATATGGGTTAGGATGACTCATACATTTTTTTACATGTCGACTAACACTTTAATCAATATGTTTGGAGCATTTCTCAAAAACCTGAGCGTTTTGTCTTCAATGGCATTTTGTAATAACCTCAACCCTCTTCCTGTTTTGTCTTTTCTCCCTTAAGGCAACATTAACGTCTGCCTGATGGGAGACCCTGGAGTCGCCAAGTCCCAGCTGCTGTCCTACATTGACCGTCTGGCTCCTCGAAGTGAGTACAGGCCTGTTTGTTGGAGTAAAAGTCCTGCAGCTGGTTTAATATGTTATCCAGTAAGGTATTTTCTTCTTTAAGGCATGCATGGTGAAATATTAACTTTTGATGTGATTGTCTGGCTAGAGAAGAGTGAAGGCTGTTTTATGCCAGGTTTTGGACACTGTAGTTTTGCCTACTTAGGGGTTTTTTAATCATTCCACTCTCAACTTTGACAATCTGATACAGTATCTGAATGTATTTTTTATTTTTGCAATAATAAAAACAATTAAATGCATTTCATCCAGGTTTGCTCACTTTCTCTTGTCCCCACTCTCTGGTTTTCAGGCCAGTACACAACAGGTCGCGGTTCATCTGGTGTCGGTCTGACTGCAGCAGTGATGCGTGACCCCGTTACTGGAGAAATGACCCTGGAAGGTGGAGCCTTGGTGCTCGCTGACCAGGGCGTCTGCTGCATCGATGAGTTTGACAAGATGGCTGACGCTGACCGCACAGCCATCCACGAGGTGATGGAACAGCAGACCATCTCCATCGCTAAGGTAAAGAGAACTGCACTGGTGGTTGGATTGGTTGTAATCAATTCTGTCGCATCTCAACTAATGTTTTTCGCTCCCTTTCTAGGCCGGCATCATGACCTCCCTCAATGCCCGTTGCTCTATTCTAGCAGCAGCCAACCCCGCCTACGGCCGCTACAATCCCCGGAAGACCATTGAGCAGAACATTCAGCTGCCTGCTGCTCTGCTCTCCCGTTTCGACCTCCTCTGGCTGATCCAGGACAAGCCGGATGCCGACCTTGACCTGCGTCTGGCCCAGCACATCACCTACGTCCACCAGCACAGCCGGCAGCCGCCCACTCACTTCACACCCATCGACATGAAGCTGATGAGGTGATGTTCTGCATTACATTTCAACGTTTTTAAGGGGAGACACTACAGGTGACTGGGGTAAAACTATTATCACCCTGAAACTTCCCCAGTTAATTACTTTCATTAAGACAATCATGCTTTGTATTGCAAGTTTTCTGAAATGTTATGTTATCTAATGCTAATTTTTGGTGAATTTAGGAGAAATCTACAGACCCAAATAGACAGTAAAATAAACGCCCTTAATGTAATGGATGTTTTCTTTGCACTAGTCTGAAAGAAGACGTGTTATGGAAGCAAAATAGCCCAAATTCTCAAAATCGACCAGTGCATGTAGTGTCTCACCTTGAACCTTCTCACTCTTCCATTTCTTTTTCTTTTATTTGTGTACTACGCAATATTGATTAACAAAAATATCATATGTCCCTTTAGGCGTTACATCGCTGTGTGTCAGAAGCGGCAGCCTGTGGTGCCCGAGTCGCTGGCTGATTACATCACTGCTGCTTACGTAGAGATGAGGAAAGAGGCCAGAGTCAGCAAAGACACCACCTTCACCTCCGCCCGAACCCTCCTCTCCATCCTCCGTCTGTCCACTGCCCTGGTAAGAACTACACCTCAACTGTAGTGAGCTGTGGGTGGCAGGAAACCTTCTCAGGCTGCTTGCAATAATTGTAACTGCAGCAGAAGTATAATTTTGTCAGACATGAGAAAAACGTGTGGAAGTTATTGTGAAGTTTTTAATGGACTTGCATAAAGTATGGATCTCATCCCTGTGTGTCTTCATCAATGGTCCGGTGTGCGATAAAGTGCTTACAGTGCAGGTAGTGATGATAACATGGCCTACTGCAGTGTGAGCACTTCTTTCCCACGCTGGACAAACATCTCCAAGCTGCCATCACCGGGGAACACCCACCTTCCTCATCATGCACCGGCAAGAGCCAATAGGACAAATGTATGCATGTATTTGTAAGAATGTATTTTGTTGGCTTTTTAAAGAGGCATCAATAGAAAGTAGATTTCCTTAAATTGAGTGTATTATGGTTTGGCGTCAGCCTCTGGGTGTCAAAAGTGCTGTTTGTGCAGGTAGCAGTCATCCACCTACTGCAAAACCAGCACTTCAGGCACACAGGTTGGCAATGTGCTGCACACCGATGTCCACAAGGGGGCAAACTGCCACCAACCCTATATGAAAGAAACTGCTTGAGTTGTACATCAATCAGATGTATGCATTTGCTGCACGACCTGAACTCTAAGTTTGTTCTGATGCTACAGATGTTATCTGTGGATAATAATAAGTGCGCTGTCTGTCTGATCCTGGCCAGCTTTGCAGGGTGGGCAGTCAGCCTGTGTGCGTTAGGAGCAGCTGTGCAAACCCATGCAAAACTGACCATGGCCAGGACTGTCATCAATATGTTCTACTTTATAAAAAAAACTTGATCTTAAAGTATTACGGTTCGTATTTTGTATGCCGTTTTTTTTTAATTTCCACCTGTAGATAGACTTGCTGGTGTTGAGAGGCGGAGACTTGGGCAATTGCCGGCCATCCCAGAGGGCATTGCACTTGTCTCGGTCTGACAGTGCCGGCACAGCGCAGCCTTCGTTATCGAGACAGACCTGACGTCAAACTAAATTTCCTCCAATGATGCCTTTTTACTTAGTTCCATCTCAATCACAATCCCCCACTCTTTCCTTTTTGTTGCCCCTCTGCAGGCTCGCCTTCGCATGATGGAGGGTGTGGAGAAGGAAGACGTCAATGAGGCAATGAGGCTGATGGAGATGTCGAAGGATTCCCTACAAGCCGACAAGTCCAGCACCACAAGGTTAGTTTTTACACTTTCTTAATGATGGCATTTGTTTTGTTCCAACTCCATGTAATAAGAGTGACCGGATGTCATCTGACCCAGAATCCCCTTTTATGAGTTTCTCATATGCCTGTAACGGTAGCTGCATATCCTGGAGGAAGCTGTAAAACGTCTCTGGATTTTTAATGGCGCTCTGTTCACACGGAAGCATGTTCACTGTGGAGCCATGCATCAAGACTGACATGTTCACACCCCTCACCATATACTGCTCGTTGTTGTAAAAAGCCCCCTGAAAGCTTAAAAGTACAAAGTGAAAGCCAGGTTTCTTTTTTTAAATGGCTTCAGATTGAGAAATAAGTAGTTTTAATGTCTAAACCATATAACACCGTGTAAGTCTTTTTTTCATTAAATGAAAGCTTAACAAAAATATATTCTTATTTTCTGAAAGTTAAATAGGATTGTTCATAGGATCAATAGGATCACACTCCTGTGATTCATGTTGAATGAGGTTGGAGGCAGTTGGCTTAGCATAAAGACTGAAATCGGGGGAAACGGCTAACCTCAGAGTACAAAGGCAGCGAAAACACCTACACCCCCTCCAAAAGTTAACTAATGAATATGTAATATATTGTTTGTTTTTAATCCATACAAAAACAAAGTGCAAAAATTATTATTTGTGGTTTTCGGGTGTTGGTGTCAAACAGAAATGCATGAGTGGAAGCGATCTTCCCATCCAACTCATGGCAAGAAACTAAATGCATTTTGCTAAGGGTCAAACTATTCCTTTTTAAAAAGAATACTCGCACTTTCTACAAGTTTCATTTTAAGCTTTTATTGACCTGGCGTCAAAAACAAAAAAAAAAAACAATTCCATAATCTTCTCTAAATTCCTTCTGTCCAGAGCTCAGCGTCCGTCCGACGTCATCTTCTCTCTGGTGCGTGAGCTCTCCTCAGAGGGCGTGGCAGGCCGTGGTGGAGCTGGCGGGGTGGTCCGCGTGTCTGAAGCGGAGCAGCGTTGCGTCTCTCGTGGCTTCACCCCCGCCCAGTTCCAGGAGGCGTTGGAGGAGTACGAGGAGCTGAACGTGTGGCAGGTCAACCAGGCTCGCAGCCGCATCACCTTTGTCTGAAGAAACCGGAGACGCGTCTTCATGCACGCTGTGTTTCTGCCACCCGAGGGGACTCTTTGTTGTGGGCTTTCTACAGACTTACATTGGGGCTCTGCATTTTTTTTTTTCTCCTCCAGCATTTTGTAACGCAAGTCAAGCAGAACCCGAACATTTTAAGCTTGACTATTTTGCAAGAATCCCTGCTGTTGGGAGTTTTTTTTTTTTTTTTTTTTTTTTTTATGTTATATTCCTGTTCCCCAGTAAATCTCTTGTAAATATGTATGTTGATGAATTTGGGATTGTGTAGTATCTGCAGTTTAGAGTTTAAAGCCTCTAGTTTCTTTGACACGGGGCATTTCTGTACATTTTATACACTGTTATGCAAGATAAATTAACGTTGAGCCTTGTATTGTGACGGATAGTTATAATAAATGTATGGTTCAATACTATGCTTTTATGTGGTTCATTTGGACTCCAGTGTGCACATGAAATGGGATGATGAAAGTTGGAAGTGTACCGCCAACCCCCCCACCCCCTCCCCAAACACCTGGTTTATTAACATGATCGCTGCTTTCAGGACTTCCTTTTAACATGTCTTACTTGTAAAACATGCTTACATACAGGGCTGCAACTAACAATTATTTTCATTATTGTTGGTCTATAAATTTGTAAAATGTCCACAATTTCCTAAAAGCCAAAGGCTGTCTTTAAATATTAATGGTCGTACTTGAAATGCCTGCAATGATTTATTTTTTTTTTTTTTCAGATGAATCATTTAAGACTAAATAAAATGCATGTTACAAGTTCCTAAAGTATAAATTTTCGGTTTCAATAAGCTAGTTTTGTCAGACCAACAGTCTTAAACCCAGTTCAGTTTACTGCCACATAAGAATGAAAAGCTGAACATTTTCATAATTAAGATGCATGAGCTAAATACCACTTGACATTTATTATTTATGAATTAGTCGATGGCTCATTTTATGACTTGATTGATAAGTGTATAATATGTGTGAACATCATGTACCTGTATTAGGTTTATGACATGTATCTAGTGTTAAGTTTATTTTAGTTGTTTTCAACTTGTACAACTCAAATTATGTACTATTATAAACTATCTACTACTTTTGTAGTAGTGACGAACCAAAGCAAGTTCATGCTGACTGGAAATGTGTAGGCTGAAGCCTTAGCTTATTACTTACCATTTTTACACTAAATGTTTTGTACAGCTCCCTTTTTAGATTTATACACTGACAACTTAAACAAAAAAGTATATATCTGGATACATTAACTGCTGTTTTAAAGTCTACCAAACCTTTATATTTGAGAGCCTGTGAGTTTATAAACATGTTGGTTGGTATATGATAAAGTGTATGTTAGTGTGACGGCTACAGTCTAACTTTAAATGTTTCAAATGTAATAGTGAACATGCAGAGACACACAAAAAGCCGCCTGCTTGTTGCTCAGCGAGTTGATCACCAGCCTTCAGTCAGAACTGTTGGAAAAGCAGGTGTTCTCTGGGTAAAAAATAACAGCCTCGTGGAGCCGACAGCGTTCTAGAAATCTAACAACTCATTATAAAAGTACATTTAAGGCCGAGCGGGTCGTCATCTATGACTTTTACTGTCCTTTTGGCTGAGATATTGTGTTCGTAGGCAGCATTTTCCCCCACAGTTGCAGTTGTCCCAGCAGGTGATGCTTTCCTCCCAGACTTAATGGGGAGTTTCCATTTGAAGTCTGTTCTCTTTATGGCTCTGCTGCTGAAGCTGCAGGGGCTTTTTATTCTTAATTGGCGCCAAAGGCTCCATATGAAATGGTATTAAAAGAGAGGTGGAGACAAGATTTCTGTGTCAAACTTGGTGGAGTCCCATTGGACGGCAGATTTTGTTTCAGGGGGTTTGACACAGAGATCTGTATTTAACCCACTCGGCCCTGTTAGTGCAGCGAAGACAGCTTCCTGAGCCAGGTGAGTAAAACCTCTGTCATCAGGCATCCAAAGTGCTGGTTAATTTAACTAAAAACTAAACTTAATTCAGTGGAAGGGATAGAACTTCATCTCCTGTATTCGTGCGTATTTAGAATCCAAATAGGACAATTAACGTTTTTCTTGTAATACATTGAAACATTAGTCTTAATAAATGTTTTCTTAATCTTCTATACGTTTAAATTCTGTGGGAATAGGCCTCCATTTCAGTAAGAAAATCAAACTTGAAAAGGCCCAAGAAGTTACCTACATACTCTTTAAAATGTGTAGTGATGTTTAAATAAAGTGAAGTTAGTTGTTTTTTAAATAACAAATTATATTTCATACTTTATTTATCCCATAGCAATGACGTGTCTTTTTTTTTTCCCTAAATGTTGCAAATCTATTTTTGCAACGCAGGGGTTCGAGATGATTTCTAAATTATGGTCGTTGGGGGCACTCTGCTGCCTGATGCTGCTCCCAGGTAAGTTTAGATTCTTTATTGTACTGCTTAACCCTTGTGCCTCACTGGGGACATTTTTGGTTTTTAATTTTTCCATTTCTGATAATTTTGGCAGTGACTCTTACATTTTCACAAAAGTGTGAGGTTTTTCTTTCTTTTTTTTCAGGAATTTAGCCAAATTACAGACACACCATTAAAGATCAAAATGTTCCCATTGAGACACATTAAAAGCAACATTTTTGATCCCACGGCTTCAAAATTGTATTTCCACCAGATTGAGACATTTTCTTATATTTGCTCTATGGGGCAAATACATGGTATCTTACAAAAAAAAATGCATTTAAATATTTTGTTGCAAATCATTGACATCCCAGACTGTATATACAGAAAATACAATTTTTGTGTTTTTGGTTGGTTTATTTTCATACAAAGCAACAGTGGCATTGTGTAAACGAACTGTCAATTAATGGGTTAAAATTCTCAAAAGGATAAATATTTGGTAGTTATAATCAGGAGTGGAGTCGGTTAAAGGACTTTAAAGGATCCGTGGAAGTGGGAAATGATATTAATACATAATTCTATGCCAGTTTCTTTGACGCAGACATTTTTTAGACATCAGAGCAACTTTTTTCAAAGTGAGGCACGAAGGATGAACAGAAATGTGATTTAAAAAAACATGATAATCAACATCAAATGATTTGTCTCCTCTTCCAGCCCTGCTGGAGGCCAAGTCTTTGTTAAACGCCATGCAGCAGGAAGGTAAGCAAATCTGAAATAACTTCAGTTTAAACTTAAATAACTGTTAAGAAGTATTTCATATTTTAAGGGACTGACCTTCATCTCCTCAAAGTATTTCATATTTTAAGGGACTGACCTTCATCTCCTCTGTTGACAGAGATGGTGCCCGTCAGTAATGTCGGTATCGACTCGCAGAAAGCAAACAGCTTTCTGAGTAACCCCAGACCGAAGCGTAACGTGGACCCCAGGTGGTACAGAGGAAACCCAGACTTCCAGTCTTACTACCGCTACTACAGCAGCATCGGACACACCGAGGGGGTAAGATGAACGTAACCTGTAAAGATGCAGTGTGCACGTTCTTATTCTGGGACACTTTTGTGAGAATCAAATGCCTGATTCTGGACAGTCGATATCTACTAACAGGGAAATGTGTTCAAAAGACAACTGTATTTGACATGTGGGCTTTCTGCTGTGAAAAAAAACACTCAGTAAATCCTTTTTTGGTTTGTTATTCACAAAATGATTCAGTGGTGCCCCTCCAGAATCTTTTGTCTCACTGCTGCTTTAAGCTACAAACACCCACAACACAGAGTTAAAAGACTCAATAAACATATCTTAGAGTTTTCTCCAGAGACTGATTGTAAAAGAAAATCATTAATATACCAATATAGATGTTACTGACGTTCACTTGGGAGGGGAGATTTTTTTTTTGCCCCTTCTTTAGTGCTTTCTTTGGGGTGTGGGATGGGGGGGGGTTTCCTTTATTAGACAGTGTTTACAGTCGAGAGTTCACATGAAATGAGGGAAGAGAGTTGGGGATGAAATGTTACTGGACTCAAAGCAGGGCTGTTCTGATACCATGGTCAGCACCGTCTGGATATTTTAATCTTCACTTTGCAGTGCAGACCCCACTCTTAAAGTAGCTTCAAATCTAATTTGATTCATTTTTGCACAGTAAAACAAAGCAGCAGAAACACAACAACAAAAGAAAAGAAGAGAGTTGTTGTGCAGGTGAGATAAAAAAAAAAAATTAAATAAATAAAATAAAAAACTTTAAAGGCTTAAAGAAGGAATCTCACCTCAATAAACATTAGAAGCAAGCGAACACAAACGTCAGGTAATCAGCAAAAGTAAACGTTGAATCAAAAAAGAAAACATCAATTACGTGACATGAACATGAAATATAAAAAAAAATGGTAATATTGTGTGTTGGCAGACTTTTCCAAATTCATAAATGAAACTTAAGGTGTAAAACTGGCTTATTTGAAGCTATTGATTGAATTTTTATTCTATTGTTTCTCTTTGTTGCTCTTACTTTGGTTTGGCTTATTTGAAGCTCTTGTTCTACACTTGTATGATTTCACCTATTTGAAGCTGATGTATTTGCAAGACTCTCGCTGTTTAGAGTCGTATCCTCATGATTGTTTGCACTTATTGTAAGTTAAATGAACTGTAATGTAATGTAAAAAATATATAACATAATATGTATTTTCCACATCGATTCATCTGTATTAAAGGCCTCCGTGAATTGAACATCCATTATGATTTAGCTAAATTGTGTGTCTTCCCTTCATTCTTGAATGCTCCTCCCCCACCGCTCAGCTCTATGAGATCGACAAGCTGCGGATGCTCTACCAGCAGATGAGGTACCTGGAACACACCTACGGTCCCGACGCTTCCTATTTCCAGAACAAACTGGGAATGCCGATGATCACGTGTGACCCGGTTACAGACAAGAAGTGCAAAGTCGCTCTTCCTCCTCCACCTCCAATGAAAGGAAAGCCTACAGATCCCCCGCCAGCCCTCCCCCCCCTCCCTCCCGCTCCAGCCATTTCCCAGGCTGACGTCCTCTACCTGTGCAACAGGAAGGACCCCCTCTGTAAGCCCCACATCGTCTACCTGCCCACCGGCTCCGTGCCTGTGCTCTGCGACCCTCGCTACCACCCCCACTGCACCCCCCAGAAGGCTTCAGTCGCACTGCCCCCACCTCCTCCACCTCCACCAAAGAAGTCCGCCCCACCTCCACCTCCAGTCCTCGTCAAGAAGACCCTGCCGGCCCCCATGCGCACCTTCAAGGGCATGGAGTACGACTGTGACCCCTACTGGGACCCCGACTGCCTGATTGACCACCCACCCAGGACCATGAAGGGGAAGATCGTGGTCGCCCCGCCGCCGCTGCCGCCACGCCCTCCTGTGGAGGAGGAAAAGAAAGAGGAACAAGTGGAGGAGATGGCTCCACCTGCTCCCATCGAGAAGAAAGGAAACCTCTACCCTTACCCTTACTTCTACCCCAAGGCCTACAACCCCATGGATGATCTGTACGACCCCGCCCGCTTCCAGTACCCGCAGCCCGCTGCTGCCAGCGATGAGCCCGCAGAGTCAGGCCACAGTCAGTAAAACATCCAGGATGTGTTGGAGGAAAGGTGTTTTTACTTTAAATGAAACAGACTTTGATTGAAGTTGAACATTTTCATATTTTGAGGGATTTTAACATCTTGCAAATGTACTGTCATGGAACGCAACCTGTACTAAAGCATTGAAAAGCTGCAGTATCTGTTTGAACCTTATTAAATTGACAACTGTTCATGTGTTCACCATCATTGTCAGCAACTAAAAAAGACAACACAAGCATGTAATGCAAATGATTTTTGACTAATGAGATAATAAAGTGTCACCAAACAGTTTCTCATCGGTGAATGAGTAGTATTTTGACTTTGAATATACTTTTAAGGTGAAAGTATAACGTTTGCCAGGGTTCCCACACCTTCTTAAACAACAAACTCAAGGACCTTTCGGGCCCAATTCCCTCAAATTCAGGGACCAAACATGGATATTCAAATTTGACTCAAATATATAGGTTACTTACTGATACAACACTGAGAGTTTTTAGCAAAACTTTATACTGTATAAGTTGAGCGATAGAGACCTATTATTAGTCGAAGAGCTAAGAAAAAGAATTTCAATTTCTATTCTTGCACAAAATATACATAAATTCAAGCGGTTTTCAAATGACCCATTACATTTATGCCTATTTTCAAAAACTTAAAAATAAAATAAAAAATGTTTTCAAACAGTTCACCAACATTCAAGGATGTGAAGGAGCCGTGGGAACCTTGTTGAATGTACTTTTTAAAAAGGTGCAAGAAGACAGAAAAGGAAAGAAAGTGTTTGCTCCACGCAGTGCCACATGGCAGGTAGAAGCAGACTAGTAAAGCTGAAGTGCCAACTTGCAGGCTGGGGGGTCATTATGTCTGGTTCCGCTGTACATTTAATGCCCATAAAAATGCTGACTCCTGTTAGACCTCCGACTCTGGAGCTATAACTTCCCCCAACCCCCCACCCCCCTCCCCCCTTTTCCTGCTGCGTGTGCCTGTGTGTACAAACATCCAAAGGCAATCGAACAGCAGGAACTCAACTTCAAAAGACGAGCTAACTGCAAACACTCCTGACAATAAACCTGCAGCTCCACAGAGCGGGCTTTCATTGGCTCATTTCAAAGTGCAGCTCATACATTTTTATGAGCTTTGGGTTAAGTACAGTTAGTATAATGTCTACCCTATAAGAATCACTTTCATTAATTCAACTTTAATTTATACTCAAGAGATCATTGAGGCAGGACCGTCCTTTAAAGTGACATCGGGTCGATTTGAAAAACAAAGAAAAGGGAAAATAAAACAACAACAAAGAAATAAACCAACAGAGAAGAGGCTATTCCATTATAAAATAATTATTTTATCATTTATAATTATTATTATTATTACATTATTAGGTAATATCATTTGGTGGATAAATTGGGATAGATAAGATGTAAAATAAAAATATAGTTATGTAAAAAGCCCTAGAATTTTGCAATAAGGATAGATAATTTGATGGATTAATAAAAATAATCAAAATGTAAAATCAAATGAAATCACAAGTAAAGGTTGGGAGGTATAAGATCAAATTTCTAAAATGTTCAAAGGGTATAAGGGAATTGATTTAGTGAGGTGCTGTATTTTGTTCCAGGAATCAGGTGCAGTAAAATTAAAAGCAAAGTTTTCCTTTTTTTTACATACAAAAATTTAACGAATTTAACGAACAGGGTAAAATAATATAACATTCATGTACAGTGGATTCTTTCCTGTGCATAACCAAGACATAGCTGAGCCACTTTCTCTTACTGATCGGTGTAATTAAGTGCTTTTCGATACACTTGTGGTTGAAAACGGTAAACTGGTTTGAAAAGTTTCTGTAGAATTGTTTTGGTTAACCAAAAATGCAAACAAACCGAAAGGAACAAAACAGACTCTGCTTCGTTGTACTGATAGCTCAAAAAAAGAAAATCTGTATTGAAAGTCAGTTTTGAAAAGACCAGTCAACAACGAATTTATCTAACAGATGTCTTAGTATCCAAAACATAACAAATGTTAATGGAAGTCATTTGTGTTGTTCATTTTAATGGCATACTTTACTATAACTTTTTATGACATGGTATACTATGACTTTTTAAAAAATATTTTTATAACACACTGTACTATGACTTTTTAAGAATATTTTTATGACATAATTATATAAAATCTTATATTTTAATGATATTTTTAAGACTATGACTTCACATTTTTATGACATACTACACTATGACTTTTTATATATCTTTATAACACACTATTACTATGACTTTTAAAAAATATTTGTATGATTTTATAAAATCTTATATTTTCATGACATTTTTATGACATACTACACTATGTATTTTCTATGACATTTTTATGACTTACTATACTATGACTTTAAAAAAAAATCTCTATAACACACTATACTATGACTTTAAAAAAATATTTGTATGACATATTTATATAAAATCTTATAGTTTAATGACATTTTTATGACATACTACACATGACTTTTTATGACTTACTATACTATGACTTTTACCAGTAGAGATTGGAAGTTTTAAGATAACATTTCCGAAATGTTCAAAAGATTTAAGTGAATTGATTTAAGGAGGTGCTGTATTTTGTTCCCGGAGTGACGTGTACCTAAATGAAAATAAAAAATGTTCAAGATTAGCTTATAAAGAAGAGGAGTCAAAGTCCCATGAAAAAAAATCAGCAGATCATTTATTACATACAGAAAAATGAAACAATATAACAAACGGGGTAAAATAATATAACGTTCATGTACAGTGGATTCTTTCCTGTGCATAACCAAGACATAGTTGAGCCATTTTCTC
Source organism: Bovichtus variegatus (assembly GCA_943593645.1). Taxonomy (NCBI): domain Eukaryota; kingdom Metazoa; phylum Chordata; class Actinopteri; order Perciformes; family Bovichtidae; genus Bovichtus; species Bovichtus variegatus. The sequence continues at coordinate 67,592 of CALSCE010009297.1, forward strand.
TTACTGATCGGTGTAATTAAGTGCTTTTCGATACACTTGTGGTTGAAAACGGTAAACTGGTTTGAAAAGTTTCTGTAGAATTGTTTTAGCTAACCAAAAATGCAAACAAACCAAAAGGAACAAAACAGAGAAGAAGAAAACTGCAGTGCTTGTTTGTCTCTCTGCTTTGTTTCACTGTCAGCTCAAAAGAAGAGTCCTCTCATCCTGCGGCCGATGCCCTGTCTGTCGTACAGGACGTTGAACTTGTTGATGAACTGGTTCATACTGTTGCAGGTCTTGGTGATGGTGCCTAAGTAGGCCATGAGCCCCACGTCATTACATTGCTGCAGGGGGAGAAAAAAGAAGAAAAAAAAAAGAAGAACGGCAGCGTTATAGAAAGCGAGGCAAGACAACACAGTGTGAAACTGTCTGCTCATAACAAGTCTAATCTTCCATGTTTATAATATATTTACTCCAAGCCGAAGTACAGTGTTTATCCTTGGTATTACAGTGAAAAACTAAATCTGCATTGCTTGTTTCCTGCTATATTACACATCCAGATTTTTTTTTTCCCATTGTGAAAAAATCATATGTAAAGACCAAAACCAACAATGAATTTATCCTACTAACAAATACTGTGTATCCAAAGCCATATAAATGTTGGTCATCTGAGCCATAGACCTCAATTGATGTCCCAAAACAATTAAAGACGCAACAATGACCCACATTGTAGTGCTGGGTGTTTCTGCATTATGATTAACATGGATTCATGTATTTTAATGAAAAATATTCACTAGCATATCCACAATGTATTATTCCGCTTGCTGAAAATAGTCCCCGACAAAAGAAATACATACTCCTGTCTGAGTAACGTTTGTTAAAAACTAAAGTGCCCAGCTGTTTTAAGAGATTACCGAGCATTTTTCAAAATGTAAATACGGATGCATAATCTCAGTTATGCGCTTCTCTTCATACATCACGAGGCTCTAAACTCTGTCCATTGAAATTCACATTGTAAGAACCATCTTTATCATTAACTGTAAATCCATCACTATACTGTCAATCATTTTCTCCTCCTGTCTGTGTTGTTCTGATTTTGTTAAATATTAGTACTGTAGTAATGTTTTATATGGCAAACTACACTATGACTTTTTTATGGCATACTGTGACTTTCTGTAAATTAACATTGTATTGCATATTATTATGCAAAGATTTTTTTATGACATACTATGATTTTTTTTTACATTTACATTTTCAAGACATACTATACTATCATGTTTGTTTTTTTATGGCATACTGAAAAACAATAAACAGTCTGAAGATATTATTTTATATATATATATATATATATATATAT
>CALSCE010009297.1:69327-95808 GCA_943593645.1 Bovichtus variegatus
ATATACACACACACACACACACACACACACACACACACACACACACACACACACACACACACACACACACACACACACACACACACACACACACACACACACACACACACACACAGTAGTATTGAGAGATTTCTGTTAATTCTGTTAATTCTTTTCTAAGAAGAACAAAGACAAATGTCAGCCTTATCCTTTAACTTTAACATTTTGATGAAAACATCACCATGCATTAGGGGTGAAAAAACATTTTGCACGTGAAGGTACACAAAGCTCGCTTACATCATAGAAGTCCGTTTTGAATTTTATGGTGCTGAGGACCGGCAATCTGTGGCACAGGGCGTTCGCTTCTCGAAGGATCTCGTGGTTAAATGGCACCTCTCCTGCGGAACATTAAGACAGAGAGGAAATACAAAAACAACAAGTTAAAGCTCAGTATATTAAAAACAGAGAGGTAAGACGATGCTGTCGAGATCGGCTTGTAATTAAAGAGGTGTGTTCGAGGGGCCTCCCTTCATGGTGTAAAAGTGAGGGAAAGAAACATCTTATCTACGAACAGCTGTTTTCCAGACTTATTTCTACATTCTTTGCTCTGACTGCCTCATTAAAAAGACCCTGTTGTCCTCTCACCTGATTCCACGGCTTTGACGTACTCTAGAATGATCTTCACCCGGCTGTGGAGCATCTTTATCGCACTGTGTTGGGCTATAAGGTGCTCAGCAACTAACAGAGAAGACAGAGAAGACGTTAGAGTTAAGACCTGTTCAGACAGAATTTGTTTTTAATGACGGGGTTTAATGTTGGTCGGGTCACAGGACAGCAGTTTCCTTCGAATGTCTAGAATTCTTTAGAAATCTGGCGACAGAGAATTCAGCCTGTTTTGAAGTTTCCACCATAAACCACATTCTTTTGATTTATTTTTGTATTTAACCTAAACTTAACTTTTAAGACTAAATTAAAAGACATTTTGTTTAGTTTAACATTGGATTGTTTTTTTCCCATGGTTTCGTGTGTGTATGTAAATTAAAGTATAAAGAAATGACAAGAGTATAATGGCAGAAAACTTAAGAGATACAACAGGTAAGATACGCCACACAACACGTCCCCTCTGGAGAGAAATTCATTTACAAATGTATCGTAAATACCTGCAGAAAACTGTTCTTTGGGTACGGGGGAATATGTTAGTAAGTACATCTTAAAAACAAGACAGTCCATAACAGCAGAGCTCGGACTAATCTTCTGCTGCTCTACCAAGTCTCTTCATATTCCAGAAACGTTTTTAAGTCTTCCTCCGACATTCTTTCATATTCCACATGACACTAAGGACTTTTATCTTCCGTATTGTCAGACTTCCCTTAATCAATATTCATTGATATACAGAGGACCATCTCTTTGGAACAACATACTTCCATCACTACAATCAACATTTACATAATTATTATTATTATTCCAAAAAAACATCTGAAAAGGACTTCAATTAGCAAAAATGTAAAACACTTCATGGTTTGCATTGTAATGCATCTCAACTTGTAAACATAAACGTCTATGTAAATTGTACATTTCCATCAAATATGTATTACTGCTTAGTCTTTAAACTTTGATGAATTTGCTTTTATCTTTTAATCCTTTAAGTATATTTATTGATATCCAATACCAACAAGTCATTTTTGGCTCCTGCACATTGTTCAAACTTTTTCTAGAATTTTTTTCTAGTCTTTTTATGAACGTCTATATGTGCAAATAAATAAATATTCTACTCACAAATATGCAGCACAAAGTACTCAGAACATTGCTGAAATTGAATTTATCATAACTGCAAGAAACTCCACCAGCACTCTAGCTAGTACAAACAGCCACTTCACGTCGATTTATCATAATCTGAGATAAGAACTGCTATAGTGGCTGATAAAAAAAAACATTTTTATAAAAGCAACCTTAAAAACAATCCATGAGTACAGCTCACGTGACATTGGGGTGCATGTTAAACTCCCTCACCGTGTTTAACCTTCACGGTAAAAGGTAAGAAGATAAACATTAACTCTTACCTGTTGAGTTTTCTCCTGTGCCGGTGGCCGTCATTCGAGCTACGTGGTCAACGCCGATTCTCTCCGCTTCCTCTGTGGCCAGAGTGTACGTCAGCTCAGCAAACAACATGGTGGCCTACATTTAAAAACACATCAGATAAAGCGTAAACAACTCTCTCTGGGAAAATGGGTCACTGCTTCAGGAAAGGATACGTGGACAATATAAAATGTAAAGATTACCTCGCCATTGATGATGTCAATCACAGATTCATAAACACTAACAGGAAGCTGAAGGAGAAAATAAAACATGGTTAAAAGAAGCTGGACCTAAATACACAACCGTGGCATTTTTTCCCTCATTCTTGAGGTGGAAATACAGAGGAACTCACATCGGTGTGTTTGGTCATTGGGTTGAGCTTGAGGAAGAGAGGACTCTCAATAATCTCACACACCTGACAGAGAAGAGGGAAATAACAGTAAAGGAAATGTGCCGCACACAATCTGAAATCACTATCAGATTTAAGGAGGATTTTACTTATTTTTCTTTTGTGACATTTTTTCCATGTTTTTCTGGATCACATTATGTCATATTTAGATAAGATACTTTTTACAAAATTATCTGTTCATATTTTTTACAATGTAATTATAAAACACAAAAACAGAACATGTGTAATTCATTTGAAATAAAAAAAAAAAATACATTTAAAATAAACAAATTTAAAAGTACTGAAGCCTCGTGGATAAGGTGATTCTTTCCAGTACAAAGATTTCATAAAAGATATCATATCGTCGCTCTATGAATGAGGTGTCTGGCTTAAGAAATTTCTTTGCAAATGCTTTTCTAGCAGCTCAATATCCCAATTAAGTATTTTGTTTTGTATTCGTGGATGTTGAGTGCAGAAAAGTTTTTTGCAAATAACCATTTATTTTGTCCCAAATATATTCACTAATTCGGTACAAATCTTAAACCATAAAGTATTTACATTTGGACAGATGATTTAACTTTTATCAAAAACAACATAATAAAAGTCTAAATCCCCGGCTTGTTGTTTAATGATGGCACTGCATGAATTCAGTAAAGTAAATTCAGTATTTGTTGAACATGAAGAATCAACAAAACATGTCAGAATCTCTGCAATATTAATGCTACTGCTTTGTTATTTTCTTTCAAAGTAAAAGTTGTAGCTCAGGCATCGGACTAATCGAGGTCGATACAGGACCGCCTCGCTTTGAGTTTTAAACTAGCCGTGTGCCACCTGCCGAGTCAGGATCAGAGAGAAGTTAAGGAGGTTCATCTTCTGCTGTCATCTACATTTACTGTACAGATTTCCCCCTTTTGCCTACCTGCTTGTGAATGTGGATGTCTGATGCGTCAGGGGGGCCGCCTGTGGTGTACCAGCCCAAAAACTCCATCTCTTTAAAGACCTGTTTGACTGAGAGACAAAAGAAAAACATTTTTTTAAACTACAGTAATGGAAGTGGAGGATTTGAATCCTCTTTTTATCATCACACATGTACACAGCACAGCACACACAGTGAAATTTCGACTCTGCATTTAACCCATCCTAATATTAGGAGCAGTAGGCAGCTATTCTATAAATAGCACCGGGCATACAGCAGTGTGGGGGTCAAGGGCAGCTCTGCAGTGCCCAGGAGGTGAACTCGCACTCCTCCAAGTACCAGTCCACACACTGTACTTGGTCTGTTCGGGGACTCGAATCGGCCAATTCCCTACGGACTCAGCTACTGCTGCACAAGCATATGACTTTGTGTACTGACCAACTTTGACACATACAGGGCGCAGAAGGCGAGTACTTTTCCTTCTGCAGTCCTACTCCAACACAGCCCGGCCAGAGAATCGCTATGACATGTTATGTGACATTTTTTAGAATTTTCTTTAAAGCCATACTATGACTTTTTTTTTTAATGAAATACTACACTGAGTTTTTTTCTGACATCTTATACTGTGATATGTTTTATGACATACACTGGCTGCACTGCATTTCTTTCAAAAATGAAAGGAGAATCATAAAAAAAGAGAAACATGAATAGAGATGTATTCTTGTCTTCCACACATACAAAGCACTTACATTGTTCCTCCTTGGTGTAGTAATACTCCTTGTCAATATGCACCCGTTCATCTATGGTGTGAGACAGCAACTCGAAGGAGTTCATCACCTCGATGTTTCTCCCCTCCTGCTTCCCGATCAGGGCGCCAATCACTGATCCGGAGAAAAGAAACAAAATAATATATAATACAGTGCTGCAGGGATGACGTTTGTTTGTGTAGGCCAACCTTGCATCGCCCTGGTTCCCTCGACAAAAAGCCACAGGGATTTTTCCATTTGCTTTAAGATTATTGCAGAAAAGAAGATCTGTGGCAAAGAAGAGTTTATGATACTTACTCGTTTTGTTCAGCAAGAAAACTTCACAATGAACAACCCTTTTATGATTGTTGAAGCGAAATTAAAAAGCTAATGTTTTAAACAAACTACACCACAGTCGCATGACTTCAACGTTATCGCCATTAAGCTGAAGGCGTAATTATTAGTAACTACCTTTTTAAGACACGTAAAAGCTTTAAGATTTACAGGTGGGGTAATACTGACGTAATTTATGTCGCAGCACAAACATTTCAAATATTTCAAGCTTGTGTTAAACACAGACCTTATTTCAGGCATCTAAACAAAAACCCATTAAAAAAATGTCCATTGACTTGGAGACGAGGATTCTAACTCATTCCTGTTTCATTAGACTCAGTTACAGACCCCCAACGAGACACACTGTACATTACGTTACTGGTTACGTGCCATCTTTCTTGCAGAGCGTTGTCATACATACCCTGCATTGGCCGTCCCTCTTGTGAGCGGATGCGAATCCAGTGGTCGGATATGTTGAGGATAACCAGAGGGTGTAAGGCCACAGAGACGCTTCCAGTGACCCCTGCGGCCATAACACTGGGGCTGGCTACAGTCACACAGACACACAAAAGAGGCTTTAACATCTACAGAAACTATTGGGTAGTAGTAGTACTAATTTGTGTAGCTAGATGTGTTTGTGTTCTACTTGTCTGTACTGCGCCATTTCATCTATAGGTGCATGAATGTCAAGAGAAGAACAATCTCAGGGTGATTTTGCTTTGTGATGCTAATTGCCTTTTGTTAATGATGGTTGTGTTAATAGCAATAAAGTAAAAAATATGTGTATCAGCTATATTATTATTATTATTATTATTATCAGTTTTTAACTCTCAAATATTGACATTGGTCTGAAGAAATGCAGCAACTTTCAACCACAAACATCTGATAATATAAGTAGGACAGCCAGTGATGTGTTTAAAGTTAATATCTACAAATGACGCCAATCAATTCCATATTTTCTGAAACTGCCATTCATAAACATATTAATACTGTACGTCCTGAGCTGTTCCTCTTGTAACACAAGACCTCGTTCTCAACCCAGTTGTCCTTTTTCTCCGAGACAAAATGAAAGTTCTTTTGTGTTTCAACTCATATGCTGTTTTAGGATTGACCGCTCTTCAAATGGCAAACTGTACTCGCACGAAGTCAGACACAGGCAGGCTTGTTGACGTCATAGTTGAAGTGGGGGGTCAATCCTAAAACAACATACGAGTTGAAACACAAAAGAACATTAATTGGGAGAAAAACATACAACTAAGTTGAGAATGGTGACTTGCGTTATAAGAGTATTCTCCTTTGGGGAACAGCTCAGTGTGTGCAGTGTGTGCAGTGTGTACAGTGTGTACAGTGTGTACAGTGTGTACAGTGTGTGCAGTGCGCATATTTTCCTCATATTGTTTAGCCCTATAAAAAGAAGAATAGGGGACTGTTTTACCTGAGTTATGTTCCTATTCTTAGATTTAGAATTAGTGTACGTCTCTTTTATTTACTATATACAATTATTTTATTATTTTTTAGAAAATGTTTCTTTTTCTCTTTTAAATTTGCTTATTTTTGATACTGTTCCAATCTCAAATTACAATCCTATATCTGTTATGTCATCTGTTTTTAGATCTGTGAACGTATGCATGTACATGAATATCATTTTAGAATTATTTCATAGAAATGGAAATGAGCATAGACACAACAATATATTGTATGTATAATCTTTTTTGGCTCAATAAAGATATTTGAAATAGAAATACTGAAAGATAGAAATAGGCCGGTTCCTCACATGGACAGCGGACCAGCTCTAAATACAGGCTGGCTTGTTGTTATAACTAGTCAGTATGGTTTTCATCAAACCTGCATGAGCTGACAGACTTATGTTTACATTCCTGATGCTAACTCCAGTAATAAAGCAGTAAAATATATAAAAATACTGACTCAAACACCACAGAGTGATGAATTTGTTGACAGCTTTATAGCACAGCCGTGTACGTTAACCCGCTTATGTCAGCAAGCTCGCCAACTACCACCTTTAACACCACTAATTCATCACTTACACACATCCATAACACAAATATACGACACATGCGACAGTCTGCACACAGGTTCATAGTAATATCAGGCATACATTATGAGATAAGTGAGAAATACTCGCCTGCCCCATCCACTTCCATTCCTCCACCATTGCTGGTCGCCATCTTGTCCGGTAAACCGCGCAGGCGCAGTGGACTGTTCATCTAAACAAACGTTAGGTGGCAATATTGTGCTCCAGCAGTGGTGGAGGCAGAAATCACATCCTGTAAAAAAACACAAGTAAAAGTCCTGCATTGAAAATGTTACCTAGGTAAAAGTAAGTAAGTACAATCAGGAAAATCTGCTAAGTATTTAAAGTAAAAGTACTCAATGCAGAAAAATGGCCATGTGACTGTTATACTATTATATAATAGGCTATCAAAAGATTATTATTACCTTTGCATTAATATAAAAGCAGGATTTTACTGTTGAGGTTGGTTGAGTTAGAGCTCATTTTTGATTATTTTGTATAGGACAATTAATTTTCATGACAAATTTGTCTGCTGATTATTTTCTCTATTGTTTTGGTTCGTAAAAAAAATGTTTAAAAAGTGAGCAATGCAAAGTGACACCTTCACAATGCTTGTTTTGTCCAATCAACAGCTCAAAATAAAAATAACAATATTAAAAGAATTATAAAAAAAATAAAAGCAGCAAATCTTCTCATTTGTGAAGCTGGAACCATGAAATGTGTTGCATCTTTGCATTAAAAATTACACAGTTATCAAAATGGTTGCGAATAGATTTTCTTTAAATTGACAAATTGATTATGTGACACATTTTTTTTAAATCGGTACATAGTGGTTTTATACGCAAACTTCTTAATTTAAAAAATAACCAAAGCTGTCAGATAAATGTAGTAGTTTGTTGTTGCGCAGTAGAAGTTTAAAGCACCATAAAATGAAAGTATATCAAAAGTATACTTAAGTACACTACTTGAGTAAATGTCCTTAGTCACTTTCCACCACTGTCTATATATAATTAAGCATAATTCCACCTTTTTTCTTTTTTTTTTTTTTTTCATGTATTTTGATAATATTAATAAAAACGATGGAAAAAAAATATATAATAATTACTGCACTGAATTTGACAGCTGTTTACATAAAGTGCTGAAGCGTAAAGAAGAATTAGACGTGTTCGGCTACCTGCCGCTACTTCCTCCTGTCGCGAGCAGTCGTTTCCGGTGGACCTCTGATGTAGGTGCATCCTGTGTGCGCCGGGATATCAGCCCGTGTTCAAGGTTTTTTTAATAGTTTTGTTTACAAAATGGATGAATATAAAGCCTGTAACCTGGACTACTTTCCAGAAAACATTTTAATTGACGTGTTATCGTTTTTGAGCGTACGCGAGCTCGTCAAAGCTGGAAGGTAAGGCACATTTAACTTTGCTGACTATTTTACCAGTTATTCGTCTTGTGAAACAAAACTCTGCCTTTTGTTGTGACTCATCCTGTCACACAATGAAGTTATGTGTTGTATTTTGTGGTTTGTTTTTCTCTATAGAGTGTGTAAGAGATGGAAACGCCTTGTTAAAGACCAAAGACTGTGGAGACTTGTCGATCTGACTGCATGGAAAGGGGTAAGGGTGTTACTGACGATGTGGCTTCACCCATTTTCTTTCGTTGTATCGTTTCATGCAGTGTTGTGTTTATGTTATTTGGGCATCATAGCCACATCAGTCATGATGGTATCAGTCATGTAGTCATGAATGATCTGCTTCTTGTCTCATGGTGCTGTACTGTATTGGTGTGTCTGTATTTTCATCTTGAGTTGGTGCTTTTTACTGTCTCCTGTGTATTTGTTGTTGAGATGTATGTATTTTAAATCCCACCTAAGGACGGGCATTGCAAAATAGCTCGGGCTATAAATGCTGTGGTGTGTAGCATTGGTTTATGCTACATACTTTCCCCTATAGAAATAATAAATGTTAAATAAATAAAATAATGCAGTCTGCTTAAATAGCACATAACACATAAAATTGATAATAAAATAAATCCCACATTACTAATAACACTGGATCCAGTCGCTATGAAGAACAGCTCTACTCTGTCTTTGAAAACTAACAACCAAGTCAAGAAACTCTGTGTCATCGGGAACTCGGGGTTACATGTTGACAGTCACTTAATATAAATGCTACCATCTTAAAAAACATAGAGGAATCAGAGGATTCGTGTCCAGGTATGATTTAGAATTATGTATAAACATCTTCATTTCTCAGGTCTTTAAAAATACCTTTGCTCATTCAGAATGCTAAAATAATGTGAAGACATTTAATTGAGAATTATCATATTATGTACAGTACAATACAAGAGTCCTGGAAAAAAAGAAAAGAAAAGTACTGGACACATTGCTCCAATACTCGAGGATCTGCACTGGCTTCTAGTGTGTCATAGAATACAAGTTAAAGTACTAATAAATAAAATGCATCTCTGACTATCTTTTCCATGAACCCACTTGGCCTCTCAGGTCATCTGGTACCAGTCTGCTAACAGTTCCCAGAGTCCAGACTGAAGCAGCTTTTAGTTACTATGCTCAACAAAGCTAGAAAAAAAACTTCCAGAAGAAACGAGACTTTCCCTGAATTTCTTCCACCACCTTTGGCTGAACCTTTAGCACGCCTAACTATGCACCTTGCATAACTATCTTTACCTATCCACTATTTGTTTCTCTATTCAATCTTTTAATTTGACTTATTTTAACATTTGAAGTTTGCATCTTAATGTAGTCTGCTGTATTTCCTCTTCAATGTGTTTAATGCATTATGTGAAGCACTTTAAATGGCCTTTGTGTATGAAATTTGCTCCACAAATAAACGTGTCTTGCCATAAGCCCCTGTTGATATAAATGCTATTACATATGGATTCTGTATATACAATTATTGAAAAAACTGTCTCTCTTTTGCCTCCCATCTCCCACCCTCCACACATACATGGGCTGTCCCTTGTGTGTTAGGTGACATCCCGCATACTCTGGCTCCTGCTTCGTCAGTACCTCGGTTGTGGACTAAGGTGCCTACGTTTGCGTGGTTTGCTGCTTTCTGCCCGAGGGGGCACCTTTCTCTCCGAGTCTTGGCTCAAAGCTTTGTCCACAAAATGCCCTCGCCTGAGTAAGCTCTATCTTCTGCATGCAGACCTGCGAGGCCTACCCAGTTGCCAGCTCCTACCCCCGTCTTTGCAGGTGCTGGAGCTGCGTGGCTGTGAGCTGCCTCGTGAGTTTTTCAACCAGACTTCACCTGCTCGTTCCCAAGAAAGAGCAGAAGCCACATCCAGCGTTAGTGCTCAACAGAAAGGAACGGTTTGGAAAGGAAAAGGTCATGGCTCTCCATCAGGGATTGGCATTGGGAGATTAGTCCTTAACAACGTGCCCTCTTTCACAGACCAGCATCTGCAGAGTCTGACGACATGGGAGAAGCTCAGTCGGTTGGAGCTGCGCGACACCTTTCGTGTGACAGCTAACGGCCTCAGGAGCTGTGCTGCCAAGGACGTCCCCTGTGGTGTGGAAGGGCTTTCCAGGCTCAAGTTTCTGGAAATAGGCATCACTGGGCGGCAAGGCTACCAGTTGCAGATGGCCTCCCTCGGGCTGGGGGCAGGATGGCTCGGCCTGGAGGAGCTGAGTCTGGGGGGTAAGGAGGTGGGGCCGGGCTTGCTCTGTGCCAGCCGCCTGAAGGACCTGAAGTGTCTGTGCCTGTGGGCCTGCACGCTCAGCAAGATGCAGATCGTGCGGAGCTGCAGGATGCTCCGTGGGCTCCGCCGGCTGGAGTTTTTGGACGTGATCTTCCAGCCTCCGCAGTGTCCACCTGTAGTAGAGGCGGAGGGCGGAGGTGGTGGTGGTGGTGGTGGAGGTGGAGAAGAGCAGGAAAATGAGGAAGCTGCAGGTGGAGATAACAACAGCAATGAAGAAAACAAGACAGTAGACACGAACGATCCCATTCCAAGTTTGCGTCGCTCACTGGCTGTCCTGCTGCCATCCTGCACTCTAGTTTTCACCAATTGCTCTGTTCAGATCAGCGCAGACTAAATCTCCACTACTGCTGTATACACGAAGTGGCCAACATAGATACAATTCTCTTTCACACAGGCATATGTCATTTTATGTAGCATTATGGGTACAACGAACAACTTTAAAGTTTTTATTATTGGGTGATGCGTATACCTATGAGTCGACAAATATAACAATAATCAGAGCCAGCTCCGGATATGAATCAGATATTCATGTCAACAAAATGATTAAATCACTGCAAAACATCTACTGTGTAATACCAGAGAAATCAGACTACACTCTTAATTAAATAGTCCACCTTGCCTTCTTTTACAGGCTTTTAAAGACTGTTTTCCCCCTAAATATTTTTTAATCTGCCAATCTCACTAGCCAGCGGAGGAAAACCATGTTTGGCTTCTAGATAAGCAAAATCTAATGGATGATTCAAGGCCATGCTTCTGTTTAATATACATATATGTCCTTAATTGTGGTTTTGACCGGATATTTTCAAACCATTTTTCTTCAAACTTGAATAAAAGCTTACTTTTTTTTTAATGGTGCTATATATTGTGATATGATACATTTTCATGGGGAGTCAAACTGTTCATGTATAAAATAACCAGGCAGAAATGTCTGTTATCAAATTCGGCAGATTAGAAATAATAATAATACACTTTTCAAAACACAGTTACAAAGTGCTTTACAGAACAAGATAAAATAGTATACACAGTCAAGATAAAATGCAACATAAATATGAACATAGAACAAAATAAAAACGAGTGTATAATAAAAACGGTTAAAGTGATTTAAAAAAAAAAAAAAAAAAAAGAGGGATAACAACCATACAAACAACCAATTTACTGTAAAAAAGCCTTCCTGGGGTAGTATGTTTTGAGAAATGATTTGAAAGAAGATGCTGTGTTTGCGAACCTTAGGTATTTCATCACATTGATGAAAAAAATCCTCTCGCCACGAAGCAGTCTTGCTCTTTGTTTTGCAAACATTGCCTCAGAGAACCATACTGTTACATACATGTTATTAGAGCTACCATGTGACAACCAGTTTGGAAACATCTCCCTACTGCTTTAGCCTCTGTCTTCAAGGTAAATAATGTTTTTTAGCATGCATACTCTTTTAAACTAAGTCACAATATAAAACAAAATATGAAACCGTTCCAGCTAGACTGTGAAGCCACAAGTAGGTGTAGAACTGAAGAGTACTGCTGGCAATAATCCACCTGTATCCTGTTCCTTTACACCTCAATGTATACATTTTAGGAAGAAAAAAAAACAATTTAAGACAAGCAGGTGTTTGGTTTTGTTGTTACCGAAAAAACAGCATAACATATTTAAAATAATCTTTATAAAGTCTATTCTCTCTTACTTTCCTTTTTTTTTCCTATATGATTTTTAGAAATGATTAAATAAGAAATGGTAATTGTTAATGTCTGTTTATTGTGTTAATGAGGAGAAACATGGAAGATCTGTGTCATTGACATAAATTGTGTTGCATTCAAACAAACCATTTTCATTTTTAACAGTCTTTAGATTAAGAATGAGAAATTGTTCTGAATAAACCTATTTTGAACAAAAACATCTTTAAGTATCATTTGTCTTTTATTTTGTCTTTTATTAGTTAATTGCATCATTCTCTAAAAAACTCTATTAAAGATCTTTGTTTTGACTCATGAAATACAGTGGTTGATCAACAAGCCTGCTAATTAAAAAGTTGACATTTTTTCACTCTTGAATGACTAGACAATTGATAAATCGTGAATATAACTGGCAGGTATTTCAAAATGAATTAACTTTATTGTCCAGGTATGAGTACACATAAGAGGAATTTGACTCAGTTTTTTTGTTGCCAGCAATTTACTTACTCAGAAAATAAACACAGCTAAAAACAAAGACAACATAGCTGAACATTTAGCTATTATACATGCTAGTAGATGAAAGAAGATTAATATATATAAAAAGTATATACATATAAGGAAAACAACAATGAACCTCAACATACAATGTCTATAAGTCAGGCTGTTTCTGTCAATTGTAAACAGTAAAACAGTAGTGCAATGGTGCAGAGTGCAAATATGCTGTAAATATATTTATATGAGAATATTTTTTAGGTGCAGCTCTAGATGGTCTAAAACATCACCTATTAATAACATACATACATCAATGCTTACTAAGAGAAACAGGAACCAGTCACAAAAGGGTCATGGTGGAGGAGCTCATATTTGAGTGAGACTTGTCTGATGTTCTAAAAAGCTTTAATAATAGTTGATGACATCACGGGCATAAACATAATCATTCAGCTGTATTAAATGGCAATATGATTACGTTTATTTGTACAAGTTTATGACGAAAACAACTGTAATGTGCCGAGAAGATAGTAGACATTACTCTAAAAATAGATAGGGAAACTAAGGCGGGTCGACGTCTGACTGACGTCGGTGTACACCAATCACATGCTTTAGCTGGCAACAATTCTGGCCAATGGGAGCCTTCTGTCTGTATCACACCGACCAATCAGGTTTGTGAAGGGTAGCTTTTTGAAAACGTTGGCGGCCGAAGAAGTTCAAAATAGTAACACTGGGTTTTCTTTACTAAAACGTACTACAGGTCTTCACTACGATGCAGGTAACTTTAGTTTAAAATGTGTTTTTTCATAAAGAAATAAGACTGAGTGACAGATTAGTACAGCGAACGATTCCTATACGCGTCATTTATAATTGCTTTAAGTAGGATTTTAGCGAAATAAGGTAACATACGTTAGCGTTGGGTTTGCTAAGCTAACTTAGCATGACGCCACGTTATCTTGTGTTAAAATAATAACAAGCCGTATATAACGCACGTACACATCAAAGTATATACGTTAGCAGGCAGGTGTATCAAAACTAAAATAACCGGTGAAGTAGTAGCTAACGTTAGTCCCTGCTTTACACCCACCAAGAAACAAGGGTGCCAACGTTAGCCTAACAGTGGCCTACTGGGCCTTTTTTTTTTATCATTTTTAAATTTAGTAACGTAAACGTTATGATCTAAACGTACTTACTGAACCCACAGGAAGCACTTGAAGCTTTTTAGATAATACAAGCAGTAACCGAAGCTATGACAATCATCTGGCGTTTTGTTGCATGTTTTATTTAAATAATAAATGCTCTTTTGTTACCTTATTACAAGGTAGTAAAACAATGTACAACAACGACACATTTTAAGACTACCCCATGTTTTACATTAATACCATACATAGATCTTTTCACAATGTCGTGCTGAACATGTAACTGTTACACTAACATATCAGACCAGAAGGAGCTCTTGTACAGTGTGTAATCCAGTACAGTACAGGTCATGTTTTCTGGGGGGCTGTTGATTTAATTGTATGTCTTTCTTGTGCAGTCTTTAGAAGATGTTGTGGTATTAGAAAGATGTTCACTACTTTGTCCAAGGTGGGCAAATTATCTGAAAAAATAAGAGACCACAAAGAAATTCAAAATGGCTTCTCTGACAAACACAAACTGTTATTACAAGCAACTACTTGTACACTCAGGTAAAAGTCCAATTAAACTGGGAAACCTGTTGAGCCTTAAAACCGCTGACTGAACTTTTTGAGTCCTCAATCTGGATAATAAAGGTGTCACAGAAATTGAGCAAAGCAGCTGCAGAAATCTATCCAGCTAAAAATCAGAGTCCAGAGAATGTGTGCAATGTTGAGTTTTTTCAGGACTAATTGGTGGAAACTTGATTCAAAATCTTGCTTTCTGTGCATACTTTGAGCATAAAAGACTCAACTCAAAGTTAAAATAAGTCTGACTGACAAGAGAAGACACAAAGCTCAAATGTATTGTAAATTGATGTGCGCTGTATGTATTCATTTCTTTACAGAATAAGGAAAATTATGAGCCCAGGGGTTTCCAACGACCGGTAAGATGTAATATATTTTTTTAAATGTGTTGATTTGCCCGCTGTGTTTAAGCAACATTTGATTACCAGCAAATTTTACTATCACTGACGAATCAGAATGCCATGGCATCGGCTGATATGGGTATCAAAACATATTGAGCTATTATTAGCTGAAAGAGAAACTTATCAATGCGTTTCTAATTCTGTGTGTTTGCTTCTCAATATCAGTTCACAACCCCAAGCATGATGGCAGGCCCACAGCGTGTTCAGGTGAAGCCGCGAACTGAGATGGAAAAAAGTGCCATCACAGGTAACATCACCCTTCTCGCATACAGACATCTGTCAGACATCTCAAGAAATGTGCCTGTTTTGATCGTATTATCATTTCAGGCCCTGGCAGAGAGTGTGTTGGCTCATCCTCTAGTGTAGCCTCAAAGTAAGTACATCCCAGAGTACATCTCCAGTTTTGGTTGCCGGTACTGTTTTTTTGTAATGCTTTCCTACATCTAAGTGATTAATATGAGATTATCCATCTTTGTACCTTCAACCAGGAAAGTCTCCATTGATGACTTTGACATCGGTCGACCACTAGGGAAGGGCAAATTTGGTAATGTCTACCTTGCGAGAGTGAAGAAGCTGCAGTCCATCGTGGCGCTGAAGGTGTTGTTCAAGTCACAGATGGAAAAGGAGGGCGTGGAGCATCAACTCAGGAGGGAGATTGAGATTCAGGCACATCTCAAGTGAGTATTCTGAAAAATAGTTTTACAATCTCAACAATATATTTGGCTTCTTCAAACTAACTGGAGTAAGGATATTGATAGGCTTAATTCTGGTTAAAATGTCCCTTATTACAATTTCTCAGTATAACTTCCTTGCAGGCTTTTTGCTACTGACGATTACAGGAACATTTATCAAATGCTCATAAGAATAATTTGTAGGTTAGAGCTACATGAAAACATTGGTACATTTCTCTATAAGCTGCAATTGTTTTTGTTTTTTTATGGATTGCTAATCGGGTGGATACCACAATAACTCATTCATTTAGTGTCTATTTACTCAACTTGCTCAAATAGGAATTTTGATCTTGTGCTATGAACATGCTGACCTAAAAAAAAAATTCAATCTGTTTTGAAAACGAAGTCTAATGACTGACTCCAAACATAATCTGTTTTTCTCCTCAGGCACCCCAACATTTTGCGCTTCTACAATTATTTTCATGACCGGAAGAGGGTGTTCTTGGTGCTTGAGTACGCCCCGCGTGGTGAAATGTACAAGGAGCTACAGAGATGTGGAAGATTTGATGACCAGCGTACTGCCACAGTAAGAGTTGTTGCTGCTTTTGAAATGCATTTTATTTTTGCTGTTATTGTTTTAGTAAGTAAACCTAATTTGTAAATTGTTGGAAAGTAATCCTCACTGTATCCTGTGTTTTGACCGCTGGACTTATTATATCTACGATCTTGTTTGAACTATCCTGAATAAAAAGTATTACTCTTTACATTTCCAGTACATGGAGGAGATATCCGATGCACTGATGTATTGCCATGAGAAGAAAGTGATTCATCGTGACATCAAGCCAGAGAATCTGCTTCTCGGCTATCGTGGAGAGCTCAAAATTGCAGATTTTGGTTGGTCTGTCCATGCACCTTCTCTAAGGTGAGGAACCACATCAACGTTGCACTGCGTTCTGTCAGAAACAGCTTGATACTGCTGTATCATACCACATGAATCCACTTGTTGCTGCTTCTCTGCGTTCCTTGCTCACTGCTTTGTTTTAAACCAATGCAGACGTCGTACAATGTGCGGGACACTGGACTACCTCCCTCCAGAGATGATCGAGGGCCACACTCACAGTGAGAAGGTGGACCTGTGGTGCATCGGGGTCCTCTGCTACGAATGCTTGGTCGGCAACCCACCTTTTGAAACTGCCAGCCATTCAGAAACATACAAAAGAATTATGAAGGTTGGTGTTGGACTAATATGTTAAGCTTTTCCAAAGGAAAGTTTGGGAGAAACATCTAGCAGAACCCGCTTTTATTTAAACAAAGTGTTTACATTTTTCAGATTTCAGGATTTATTTATTTTTTGTTAAAATTAAGTGATTCAATTCATGAACCTTGTAGCATACCAAACCATGTGCTGTCGATTTTGTGCTCGTGGTATCGGGCAATAATTGTTTAAAATTCATCAATGAGTCAATCCAAAGGTATTAAAACATCTAAAGATTAACTTCAAGGTTGTGCATCCTTGATGAATAGAAGCATGACCACATTATGCCTTAAATATCTGCAACAACTAGGAGGAAATATTCTGCTGAGGAAGGTCTTAAAAGGACAGTTAACCCCAACATTTAAAATATATATATATTTTTACACCTGTAGTGCTATGTATTAATCTAGATTGATTTGTTGTAAATTGCTGAATGTTGGTGATATTTGCTGTAACTAGATTGTATAGCAATGTGTCTTTTCATAAATCATGACCCAGTTACTCAAGATAATGCAGACTCATGGACGAGAGCCTCGTGCTCACTCGTTGGCGGGTGTAGTTCGGTAGAAAAAAAGTAGTTCCTGCATGAGACTGCTCACAACAAGGTCTGTAGACCATCTTGAGTAACAAGGTCACAATGTCTGGAAAGAAACATTGCTGTTGAGGTTTTCAAATATATTTTTGGCACTTTGAGCATTACAAGTCAAATGCCATCTAATTCTATTATATTTGGGAAGGCAGACATCTCTACGGCCGATATCTCCAACACTGGGCAACTCGCACCAAAACAATCTAGATTGATAAATAGTACTAGGACAAAAGGAAAAATATGTATTTTGGGGTAAACTGTCCATTTAAAAAAAAAAAAAAAAAAAAAAAAAAATCCTTATAAATATCAGTCATTGTTCATAAATGCCATCTTACTGTTTGCAGGTGGATTTGAAGTTCCCCAAAAACATCTCAGACGGTGCACGGGACCTGATCAGCAAGCTGCTCCGCCACAGCCCCGTCGATCGTCTCACATTACAGAGTGTCATTGATCACCCTTGGGTGCGCGCCAACTCTCGCCGAGTCCTACCTCCCATCTGCCCTGCCAAGAAATCCTGAGCTCAACTGGCCTGCCTGCTTACCTCCCACTGAGGGGTGTTTTATCTGTCCTCCACAAGAGACTGGGCCAGCATGTTTTGGTTTCACTGCCATGGGCTTCAAACTGCCATTATTCGGGCACATTTTATGATTGGTATAAATGTGTACCCACTTTTTTTTATATTGTACAGTGTGATGTCATTATATATGTCTATCTAGTATGTTTCTTAGAGGCGTTTTGTGTTTTTATTATCTTTTCTTTTTAAATGTACACAGCTCTATTTTGAATTTCTTTATCTGACTGTTGACCGCAAAGTACTACTGTTAGACTGATTTAAAGCTGACTATATTCTCAAATAGTTTAAGATGAGATATTTGAGGATTGGGGTGGAAAGCATGTTTTTATTTTCCCTCAAGCTATACTTTAAATTTCTAATAAATATTATAAAATGATTTGTGGACATTTAATAAATAATTGATTATGTAAATGTTGTGGCCACCTTGCAAACCCGAACAATGTATAATAACAAAAGTTATAATTAGTTTTTAATATTATATCTACCCGTTTACATCAATGAGAGTAGACTAAATATTGTTTAAAGAAAAGCTGTTCAATGTTATCCTAATAAAGGTAGTATTTATTTTAGGGCTGCTGCATTCGTTTTAGCTAGGTGTAACATTACCTAACAAAACAACTTTATAGGCTTTATATTGTAGTTTATATTCTGTAACAACACGGCGGTGCCTTAGGTCTTATGAGCAGTAGTGAATAACATCGGCACGGTAGCGTGGCCGAGCGGTCTAAGGCGCTGGATTAAGGCTCCAGTCTCTTCGGAGGCGTGGGTTCAAATCCCACCGCTGCCAGGATTTTAGTGTTCTTTATGTCAAACATCAGCTATTTCCATCTAATACTTGCGTTGCTGAAAATCTCAAAGTTATGCGAATCGCTGACTGTTGCTGAAAGCACGGGCCAGTGCACAAATGCTAATGTAACCGTTTGCTTCTTGATCAATATACATGTTAGTAAATCGGTTTGTAACTTAATTTGTGTTTTTTTTTTTTGTTTTTTTTGCTACTTAAATTTAAAACAAATCAAACCAAATAACTTTTCAAGTAGGTGTAGATGTTTCTTGGCGCATTCAAGCCGCTAGAGGTCACTAAATGAACATAACGTTACATGGAGTTTCCATGTTTCCATTTCATATCAACGAGGGTGGACAAAATATTACCATAATGTTGAATCAACAGTTTCAGTAAAAATATTACTGTTATAAACCTTCATGAAAATCAGTCAAAGCCAAGTGCACCTAATAAAGCGGCAACTAACTAGTTATACGTGTCATTTAATAGCGTTACTAAACTTTTATTTTGGTACCGAAGCCCTCGCTTTCAAAGCTATTCCGGTTCAGTGGAACCCAACCGCTTTTCTACTTCCGGTTCAAAGCTGCATCGAACTCCACAAACCACAACAGAAGCCTGGTGCGTTCAAGTCGGATATTACCCGATGTGTTGTCAGTTTTAAATCATTTTAATCAACCGAATCCAAGCTAACTGATTCAGTCATGGCTGGTTTACCACCCGGAGACCCACAACTGGTCTCAATGATTGTCAATCATTTAAAAACACAGGGACTCTTCGACCAGTTCAGGAGGGACTGCCTGGCAGACGTTGACACAAAGGTAACGGTCGAAAACATTCATAACTCTTAATAACCTTTGAGTGTTTAGTGTCTTATATAACTGATAAGGTAACGTTTATGTGTGAGTCTATTTTGGGGAACATTGAAAGTAGAGGTCTGTATGGGGCTACAAAAGCTACGTCCCACTGTAAACACGTCCCATACAGCATACAATCCTATTTAGAGACTTGGTAAATGCGGACAGGTGATACTAACCCATCACGTTTAACATTTAATCACTTTTAGGGTCTTTTTGTGTCTGGTTTGTGACAATATAATAATTGCAAAATCATCCAAAAAAAACTAAATGTAGAAATGTATTGCCTTTCCTACAAACTGGGCGTGTACTCTAAATACGGGTACAAAAAAAAGTACAGAAACTACCATAAAGCATTGTTATTACACCAAATGAGGAAATATTAAATAATAATGTTTTATATAGACTATGCATGAACACATTCCTTTATTTTGCCAAAGAGTCATTCACAGACGAACTCCTGTTTAAGTCAAGCTTAACAAACTGGATTTCTGTTCTGGGCGGGTTATATCAGATATGCTACTGACACCCTGAGGTTTTTGTCAACTGACTACATTTTGACACAACCAATAGGAAAATATGGAAAAGGATAATATGAAGAGCAATATGACTTTGGTTGCTTATTGTATTTGAAAGTTTGCAATTTGGCAGCTGACATTACAACCGCTGACATTGTGCTGTTACAACAACACGGACCCAAAACTAACTATTTTCATCCTACAATTAAACCAGTGGCTATTTCAGAAGATAAGCTAACCACGTAAACTGACATAATATGTACTAAAGGGGAGGTAAGTATTTAATAAACAGGCTAAAACAGCCAAAAATAACCTCAACTTTTATTGTTTTTTTTTCTCTTGCAGCCAGCTTATTTGAACCTGAAACAAAGAGTGGACAACTTTGTCTCCAATCACCTTTCTAACCACACATGGAGCCCTCATTTGAACAAGAACCAGCTGAGAAACAACATCAGACAACTCGTGCTGCAGTAAGTGAGAATGGAACAATATCTGCTTTCCACCTGCTGTTCTTCATCTCTGCTCATGCTTATAGTCGGGCATTGGAAAGTATTCTATACTTTTTCAAGAAATGTTTGCGTTGTGATGTTTTTGAACTAGTTTTACTAACACAAATCAAACGGTTCCTCTTAGATCTGGGATGCTGGAGCAGGGAGTGGACAGGATCGTGGCCCAGGTGGTGGATCCCAAAGTCAACCATATCTTCAGGCCGCAGGTGGAGAGGGTGGTCCGTGAATTTCTGTCACCTGGCAGCTGCTCCGAGGAGCCGCCGCTCCCGATGCCACCAATAGAGACCAAACCAGACAGCTGCATTCCTGAACAAGGTACACAGCTTTTGATCCCTTTATCAGCCATGACACACGGAATGATGAATTTCTCCTATAAGTTAGAATAAAAAGTGTCTGGCTCACACTTGACACGCAACATTCCATTTTTCCAGCCTCATCGTCTGCTCCAGCTACCACTGCAGCCAGCGATGCCATGTCCATCCTGGACACCATCACCTCTCTCAACCAGGAGGCCAGCGTCAGGGCGAGCTCAGATAAAGGACGTAAAGATGAGCCCATGCAGCTTGTGGAGGACGGCGAGCAGGACATGAGTATTGAGGAAGAAGACAGCCAGCACGATGGGAGGACACTGGAAGAGGCGGAGGAGCTGGCATCAGAGGTCCAGGCGTTAGAAGTGAAGACGGAGGACGCTCAGGAACAGGTGGATCCGGGAAAAGAGGGGTTAATTGAGGAGGTGAAGATGGAAGAGGAGGAGTCCGGAGCTCAGGAGCAGACAGAGGAGGAGGGAGATAAAGCTGCCAGCAAAACGACTGGGAAACCCACAGAGGAGAAGCAGGATGATGATCTGCTGAAATCTTCAAGTCAGGCTAAGCAGAAAGCCAGAGAGAGGATAAAGGAAGGTGAGCTGGAGCTTTCTCTGTATGCGCTTTCTAGTTTTAGAGCAGTGTAACCTGCATGCATGAAATATTCTTGACAGAAACACATGTGACAGTTCAGGGTTTTATCTGCACTTTCTTATGGTAGATATAAAGATCACGCAGAAATTATTAGTTGAGCAGTAGTCCAGCGACAGAAAACTAATTGCTGCAGTGAAAATGTGAGTATTTGCTGCGCTTCTTTAGTTTAATATCATTTTAAATTGAATGTCTATGTCAATTTGAAGAGGTCATCTTGGGAAATTGTGATGGAGCATTTTCAGGACTTTCTGATTTTATAGAATAAACAATTCAACGATGAATCCAAAAGAAGAACTGACAGATTAATAGATAATGAAAACGTTTTTTACAGAACAAAAAATGATTAATGCAATGGATTCTGACCTCATCTAGATTTGTATGCTGCAAATATCGGTATGAGTGCCGTTACTATTACAGGTGGCTTTATAATAGATTTTTTTATTTGATATTTATTTATTTCTGCTGTTGTATCTTTTCCTGAACACATGTTCAAGACACATACAGATATGAAAACCACAATGCTCACTTTCATATGTTAGTGGGAATAAAAAATTTTTTTAAGTAGTGAAGAAATTGAGTTTAAATACCGATGTGTCTTTGCACTGCAGAATACTTTTTGGAGGACTCTGACCTGGACGGCCTGAGCGACATCACAGTGAGCTCCGTCCACACCAGCGACCTGTCGTCATTCGAGGAACAAAGTGAAGACGACGAGCTGTTGTCCGATTCTTCTGAAGAGGGGGAGCTGCCGTCAGATGGTCTCAACTTTTTATTCCTGACTGAGTTTTCAAATGGTTTCTACTACCACAGATTTTCAATGTTCAACTCCGCTCTCTATATTGGTTTCTTATGTTTTCCTGTGTGCGTTTATCTTTCACCAGATCAAGATGAGAGAGCCGAAAAGAAACAAGCCGATGGAGACGTAGAAAAAGAAGAGCGCAAACCTCGCCGCAAGGCCTACGTTCACAAGCCTTTCCTTTACTCTCGTTACTATAGCGACTCGGATGATGAAATCACTGTGGAAGAACGTCGGAGATCTGCGGTGAGTTGTGTTTACGTTGCCGTTAAAGGTGCAGCATTAGCAGAGCAGCTTTGCCTTCATTCTATTTATCGCTAAATCAAATGGCTTTTCTTGGTGAATGAGTTGATCACACAACTTCTAAAACCACACAGATATTTATGATACTTTTTTAAAACTCTCAACTGTGTTCTCTCAACAGGCAAAGGACAAAGAGGAAAGGCTGCTCAAGAGACAACAGAACAGAGAGCGAATGGAAGAGAAGCGTAAACAGAAAGCAGCGCAGGCTGAAGAACAAGGTATATTTTCATCCCATGTTTTTTAAAGTCTCTTCCCACTATGCAGCTACATAAGAGTGGGGACATGTTACATGACACCAAAAATGTTGCGATAAGATTAGACTAGTGTAAATTTACATCTGTAATGTTGTGCTGTGTGGGCTTAAATTCCTTTATTCCTAAAGTCTCTCTTCTCTGTCCATTTGGGACCATGACAATTATTTCAAACCTGTTTGATTTTTAGCACAATAGCTGGAGTTTTTTTTATTTTTTCATAAGATGTTTGTGTTGCATGGTTGTGAGAACTAGAGCAATGTGTATTCCCGTTTCTTACTTAATTGTTTCTAAATGTTCTCTTTAAATGTGTTGCCACGGTAGGTCACAAAATCTGCAAATTGCAATTGTGGGATGTCCAGTTTGTTAAGTCACGCTGCAAGTTCTCATTACAGTATATTAAAAATATGTCCTCAAAATAGCTTTGTTTACGCCAAACTGTCACATCATTTGTTTCTTTCACAGATCCTAAAAAACAGGATGGCCCCAGAGCCAAAGAGGCTCGCAAAGAAAGGAAAGTTCTGGAGAAAAAAATGGCTCTCAACAGGAAGAGGAAGCTAGACTCAAGGTAGGTAATCAAAAGCTTGGACGCAAACACACACAGCTGCTGCTTAACAAAACAACCAAGTGTTTAGATATACAAAAATATATAAATATAAATGCATTCAATCAATTTCAATCCTTCAGGAAAGAGGGAGGTGTTTCAAGTAAAAAGAGAGGAGATACAGAAGGATTCAAGAAAGTGGTACGTGAACAGCTTCATGAATTAAACAGATTTCCTCATAGGGAACAGGATTGGTGAGTTGTAACGAGCATTTTTGTGTTTCGTTGTTTCAAAACCAGGAAGTGAAGCCTACAGCCTCAAAGCCACCACAACCAAAATTGATAAGAAATTTGTCAGAATCGGCATCGTCTGATGAGAGGCACAGAAGGGTGAGCGGCAGCGTCTCTGAAGACTCCAGTGAAACCAAAAAGCTCTCCGACAAAGGCCGGACGCACTCCTTCATCCTGGAGCTGGAGCAAGGTTCCCAAGAGGCTCTCAAGCAACGCTCGGTTGGGAAATTTGATAGGTTGTCCCGTAAAGAATTTCACTCTAAAGAACGCAAAGAGAAAGAACGCGGCTTGTCAGATGAATGCGCCAAACTCAAACAAAAGCAGGAGAAGAAATGTGAACATCAGGCAGATGAATCTCAGCAGAAGGAAGGTGCTGCTGTTAAAGTTTCCTCTGAAGAGAAAGGCGAGAAGAAGCCTAAGATTAAAAGTGAAAAGAAAATGGCCGGAACCACAAGAGAAGGAAAGTCATCAGAAGGTGCGGCAGACGAAGGTCCTAAAGATGCTGCTGTCAAAAAGGCAAAAGCTCCATTTATGGAAACTGTCAAAGCAGAGAAGGACAAAATTCGGGAAAAGGAGAAAGATAAGGATAAGGGCAAAGAAAAGGCCAAAGGCGAGAAAACTTCAGCGAAAAGTGATTTCAAGCAGCTGCTCCGCCATGATTCTGCCGGCTCTTCTGAGGATCGGTCAGACATGGAGCCCGGCTCCGACGGCAGCAAGAAGAAAGAGAAACACTCCAAGGAATTCTTGAAAAGGTCAAAGAGCCACACTGAGGAGAGGCCAGGGGACAAGGCCAAATCTAAAACGGATAGTAAAGACAGCGAGAAGGAGAAGAGTAAAATGGATCAAGACGGCCAGAAATCAAACAAGTCCAGCTCTGACGTGGACAAAGATCCTAAAAGAGTCAAGCCAACAGAAAAAGTTAGAATCATGGAAAAATCTAAATCAAAATCCAAAGAGGAAACAAAGACTCTATTGTTATCAAAGACCGATAATAAAGTTCAGAGTTCGGAAGTGAAAAGTACAGCAGGTGCACCCATCGGCAAACCTGAGACGACAAAGGACAAGAAAAAAGAGGGGAATTCAAAGGAACAGCGGAAAGTCTCAGAGGAACCTCTCTACGAGAAATCCGAGATTAAAAGTGCGAAGAAAAAAACAGAGAAGAAGGATAAAGTCCCAGAAAAGAAAGATGATGGCCAGGAGGAGAAGAAAACACCCAAAGAAGACAAACTGGAAAAGTCTGACAAATCTTCAAAGTCTTCAGTTTCCTCACTTGACGCAGAGGAGCAGCCGAAGAAACGTCCTCTTCTCCTCCAAGACACGAGCACAGACTCCGACCCCGTCACCACCACCACCGTCACCACCTCGTTCTCTGACGATACTTGTGACGCACTGAGCGACATCACCCCTGAGCCACCCGAGGGCGAAACAGAGTCGCGTGAGATGCCAGCTGTGCCGGCCGAGGCCGACGCTCTGCTGGCTCTCATGGACGTTTGTACTTCGGCAGAGGCGAGACTCCCGCCCGAGGTGCCCGAGATGACTCTGCAGGACGTTGATATGAAGATGAAAGAGGCAGCTCTGACGCTGCTCTCCATGGATCCCGAGAGTACCGTGTCCTCCGCCTTGATTTGCCACGATGCCAGAGAAGAACCCGAGGCGAGTCAGACTGCCCCACAACTGATGGATGTCACTGCAGCTGAACAAGAAGAGCAAATAGACGCGCAAACACCTGCTGGACCTGAGCCGTCGCCGGTTTCATCTCAACAAACTGTCGAGGAAAAACCAAGCGCTGCAGGTAAATGCAAAACCGTGATAGCAAGATGTGCGCGTTATATGCTACATGAACATTTCAGAATGTTCAATATAAATATGCATCTGTCTTACAGATGTGGCTGAAAATTCTGACAAAGAAATGGATTTGGAAAAGGTTGAAACGTCTGAATCTCCTGCTCCACAGGTAAAGGATCTGCCAGATTTGTAAAATGAAATTGACTTTGTCTTGTTTATGGATAAAGACATCATTCTGTTGGCTTTTATGTACCCTTTTTTGGACTTTTTCCACTACTCCCTTGTAAGCTTCTTTTGGATCGAAAATATATAATTCTTGGAAGTAGCATTTTCTAAGGTGTTATGTTGCTGTGGAAAATCATTCTTCTCTCTACTACGTAGGAGGATGACACTACCTCAAATGAATGTCAGGCTCTTTCAAATGAGAATGAAGCCAAAGGTGCAGAAGTTGCTCCTGAAACACAGCCAGGTGGAAACATGGCAGCAGCATCAGCTGACAAAGAAGGTAAACGTGATTTGACTTCAAATCTTGTTTCTCGTGCTTTTTGAACTGTGCCACTCTTAATTTCTTATCTGTTTGTGGTTTGTGTGGTTTGATGAAAGACATTTTTATTGACCAGGCATCAAATGTGCATCAACGTCATGGTGCTCATTTACGTTTTAAACTTCTATAATGTTTTCAGCTGCTAGCACTGTTGTGTCAGAGGAGGTCAGAGCAACCCCGGAGGAAAGCACTGTCGCAGTTGATGCAACTGAGCAAGTGTCAGAAATTCCCACTAAACAAGGTGAGTGCTGGGAAACATTCTTGTTGAAAAGAACAAATATGGGTTTTCTTTGGCTGACTGTTAACTTTGCTTCGTATTGTTACTTTAGAGCAAACTGAGCCAGAAGCTGCAGACACAAAGACTAAGGTGAGGTACCGTTCACCTTCATTTTAATTGTTCACTTTCTTAAAATGTTCTTGCAAAGCTAAAATTCAAAATCATCTCTGTTAAACAATAGTCAGAGGAAGTGGTAGCTGAGGACAACCAGGCCAAGATGGACGCAGATAATGGTGAGATTTTCTCCTGTCTAACTTCAATTTAAAAAAAATAAATAAATAAAACAACCTTCTTGATTCTGTCGCAGATATTTTGAACCCTACTTTCTTTCACCACTAGGGGAAGCTGAGAGTAAGACAGTGGAAGAAGATGTTGCAACAGAAAAGAGTGATCCTCAAACTGTAAGTGTTCAACCTCAGCCATTACACTTTGTTCACATGTAAACCACCTGGAGCATTTGCACCCCACAATTTCATCTGATCTACATATCCTGTGTGTGTGTGTGTGTGTGTGTGTGTGTGTGTGTGTGTGTGTGTGTGT
>CALSCE010009297.1:95818-146452 GCA_943593645.1 Bovichtus variegatus
TGTGTGTGTGTGTGTGTGTGTGTGTGTGTGTGTGTGTGTGTGTGTGTTATTCCTTTTGTTGATCTGTGTAAATTATGTCCAGATGGAGCACGATGTCCCTCAGAAGACTGAGGAGATCAGAGAAAGTGGATCGGAGAGTCAGTCCAAACTGGTCAAACAAATCAGTGAGTCACGTGACTTTTTTTGAAAAATCGACATTTATGATTTTTCTCAATTGTTGCCGAGATATTTACTGTTTGAGAAATGTGTCATTAAGAGCTCACTGCATCGTCAGAAAGCTGTAATTGGAACTGAAAACTGCTATTCATGTTGTGTTTTTTTTCTTATTCCTCCACTGTAGCCCTTTTGCAGTTTAACTGTCACTGCAACTTGTTTGTATTTTTCAGGTAATGTCTCCAGTACGGACAGCCAGGAAGATGAGAAGGGATCCGACATGTCAGAAAAGGTAAC
The DNA here is from genome assembly GCA_943593645.1 of Bovichtus variegatus. Taxonomy (NCBI): domain Eukaryota; kingdom Metazoa; phylum Chordata; class Actinopteri; order Perciformes; family Bovichtidae; genus Bovichtus; species Bovichtus variegatus. The sequence goes on from CALSCE010009297.1 coordinate 96,269, forward strand.
GCCACACAGTTTGTCTGAAATTCAGCTCTTACATATTCGATAAATGTCGATGTCAATGCAGTACACTACTCTGTGCTAACACTTTATTTTATGTAGGAGGAGAAGACAGAGGGACGAGGAAGACTTAAACGAAAGCTGTCCACTCAGAAAATTGCAGCCGTGAAAGAATCTGGTGAGATTTTCTTCCCATGCTAAAATTAAAAAATTCGAAGATTATAAAAATTTGATTTGTCAAAGTTTGATGAAAATTTTAAATCGTCATTAAATTGGAACAATGAAGACATTACGTTACAAAATAGTGAAGCTGCAATGATGAGTCGACTGTTTACAAACTCTCAAATATGGACATTTCTGACTTCTGTCTCTTCTTTTATATCATATTAAATTGAATATCTTTAAGTTTTGTACTTACAAATAGAAGACATTTAAAGACATCACGCTGGACTTTGAAGAACTATGATGGACATTTTTCACTATTTTCTGACATTTTATAGACCAAATGATTAATCTAGAAATGAATCAGAAGATTAATCGATAATGAAAATAATTGTTAGTCGCAGCCCTTCAAAATAGTAACCTTTTTTAATTTCATTATCCAGTAAAATGAATAAGTTCAGTTAATAGCATATTAACCATTTATGGGTGAACTGATTCCACTGAAGAGCTCCTCTCTTAAAATCTCAACGGCTTTGGAACGAGTTATCTTTTATTCATTTTATGAAATAATGTGTTTATTTATGATTCTGTAACTGATCAGGTGACGAGAGGGATGAAGAGGAAAGTAAAGAGCAACCGTCAGCTGAAGTAAATACACCCTTTTTTCATAAAATAACTGTGTAATTATATAATTGTGTGCTCTGTGTTGCTTTGAGGTTTGAACCCTTTTAAACAAAACAAACAATGTCAATTATTGCAGAAATAATTGTTTTTGAGAGGCACATGTTGTTATTTGTCATCTGTATACGTTTATTTTGACTCCATGCTGCTTTCCTTATGGATATTATTTTTTTTACCTTCAGGAAACGGATCAGGAGAAGGTTGCAGAGGTCAGAACACCACGCAGGGGTCGATCCTCCAAAACCAGCGAGGAGGCAGAGAAGGACCGACCTAAAGAACCTGAGAAATTAGAGGAGACACCGAGCCGCGGGCGAAGACGCTCAGGAGCCGCTGCTAAAGAAGCCACGGCTGGTAAGATGTCACTAACACGAAGTCTGAAAAAAGTTTTGATTTTTATAGTATACTTTTCGCCATATTGACCTGTCAGTCATGTTATATTGTGCACCAGCCAAAATATTCACATTAAGAAAAGATATAAAGATCTGTTTCACAATGTTGATTGAAAGATTTTGTTTTAACAAAGTTGAAACAGGTTGTCCTTCTCTAAGCTACCGTAGCTAATACGTGTTGCATATTATGGAATAATAGAGTATTGAATTTTTTTTTTACCTCAGATGATCTGAAGAAGGATGAGAATAAAGACGAGGAAAACACCGAGAGCGAAGAGGTACGTTAAAAAATGTGCAACATGTGCATCAATAATAATAATGAACTTGTTCTATAAAGCACTTCGAAACTAAGTTTAAAAAGATGCTTTAAAAGACAAACAATAATAAAAACTATTTTTAAACGTTAAACAACATTGAGCAAAAAGGAGCTACGTATGAGGAAAAAGTCAAATGAAGCAATATAAAATAATCAATAAAATAAAAGTCAAGAGAATGCCTTTGTATATAAATCAAACAATTTAATTAAGAAGTGACTTAACAGATCCTTTAGGCCACAAACCCTGTGACAGCACACAGGGATTAAAAGAGAATAAAGAGTTTGCCAGTCTGATGTAAGGTGTTACACAGCTTACTCACAATGTCACATGTACAGAAACACGGCGTGTCTGTGCACTAATAAACCTGGTAATGTTCAATAATGTGAAGTATCACACAGTTATAACATTCACCAGTCACCACACATGAACCCCGACACAATGAATCATATTTCACTGTGTTCATGATGTTTTTCACAATATTTTTCCAATCTGTAGAGAACCGAAGAGGAAAGTGGACCAAAGAAAATAACACGGCGAGGAAGTCAAGTCAATCTGCCGTCTCATGTTCCAGAAGACACCGAAGCTGCAGGAAGCTCCGACTCCAGGGAGCCCACTGACACGCGTATGTTTCTTTCTTTCTTTCTTTTTTTTTTTATTCCTTTTTTGGGTTTTTTGTTCTCCTCTTCCGTTAATTGGCTGACAGAACTGTGCAGACTATAAATGGCGAATAACATTAAGGAGAGGTGTGGCTACGTGACTGCCAGAGAACGCATTACCAACTCAAAGAAAGTGAGCCAAACCTCAACAGCTAATTGGTGAATTTCATAGCATGATGTTGAGAGTTAAACAAGTTTTATTTTGCTGTCATCACTGTTAGCAGCCTGTAAAATGGTATGAATGTGTAATTTGGCAATGCTGTTGACATGAGAGAAGCCTGGCCGCTTTGCTATGACTTATACTTTGCAAAAAATATTTCCTGGGTGGTCATTGTATGTGGAAGATGATGGGATACATGTTGTCATCGTATTTCCATCCCAGGTAAACCAGCAGTAAAGAGGAAGAGGTCAGAGGAAATGGAGGAATCTCTGGAGGTGAGATCTGTCGTCTTTGTAGATTAAAAGATTTGCTGCATCCTGGTCTGCAATTCGTCCATTTAAATCTGTATTTACTTCTCTATTTATGTGTCTTGATGTGCATTCAAATTGTAAATTTAAAGGAAACTCAGGCTGAAGAGGAGGTAAAGAAGGACAACCGTCAACAGGAAGAAGACAGTGGTGAGAAAACACACACACACACACGTTTTGTTAAATGAGTTATTATGTTGTGATTATAGGAGAGGTTCTTGCATACTGTATCTAAAAAAAAATAAAAAAAACTGGTTTGAATGCACCATATATCTGTGATTATGTAATAATCAGTTCTTTATAATCAAGGCTGAAGACTTTGTTTGCTTCTGCCTTTTTAATCAATCACATAATTATTCGTTCCTTACACTGCACTGTAACTTTTATTCTTGTGTTTTTTACCGGTCTTATTCTATATTAGCTTGTTTTAATTTTTTAATGACTTTAAGTGTATTCAAATGTCCTTTTGTGGTGTGTTTTCTTTTGCACTTTGTCTCAATGCTTTTGGTTTTAAAGCACTTTGAATGGCCTTGTGGCTGAAATGTGCCGTATAAATAAACTTTCCTTGCCTTATTGTAGAAACAAAATAACATCTTCTGAGTTAGAAGGAAAATGAATTATCTTGATCATTACAGTCTCTGTTGTTATTTATCTTTTCCCAGGTTGTTCCCCTTCAGCGAGCCAGGCGGAGAGCGAAGAAGAGATCTGCTGCGAGAAGAAACCAGATGATGTACGTTGGCAGCACGATTGTTCATTAAAAAAAAAAGTGTGTCTGTATGTTGTAAACATTGTATGTGCATCCATCACTGTCGCTGTACTATCTTCCATTTTAAATCTTCGAACTCTGTAGATCACTCATTCGCTCCATTTATTAAAAAGAAAAAGAAAAATCATCAGACTTCGGGACTAAATACTTAAATATCCGTTGCTTTCTCTCCAGGTTGAGGAAGAGGACCAAGATGCGACTCCAAAGAGAGCCGGTCGGAGGGGGCGGCCGTCGAAGTCAGCGGCAGCCACTGAGGATCCAGGTGAGGGGATTTAAAGCTTTATCCAACTCAAACGATGTGTTACAAAGAAGTGAGCTTGCGCACAGTTCATTGACAATTATATTGATGTTGATCCAAGTTAAAATATTCTTATATTGCCTCATCTGTTTTATACTTTGTTTAATGTATTGTGTGCTTTATGAGTGAGTGGCTCTACTATCAATCAATCAATCAGTCACATTTTATTTGTATAGTCCAGTATCACAAATGCGTCTCAGGGGGCTTTACAGACTGTACAGCATATGACTCCCTCTGTCCTTAGACCCTCGCAGAGCACAAGAAACCACTTTTTGTCTTTTTCTCTCCTTATTTTAAGTGAGCTCACAAAGACAAAAGTCCTATCAATCATGTTGATATGGCATTAAAGTACAGAATCTTACATTTGTATCCTCTTACCCGCAGACAAAAAGGACAGAAAAGCAGAAGAAAGCGAGCAAAATGATGAAGAGGAGGAGGATGATGGTGAGAAAGAAGAGGGAGAAAAAGGAACTGCAACCAGAGCGACGACACGGTCAGCAGCTCGCCTGGAGGCTGAAAGGTAGTGGACGCAAAGGCACCATAATAACAACATTACTAAAAATGTACCAAATAGTGTGGATACTGTACTATAACTTTATTATTTGGTAATAAAAAAATATTTAAAAAAAGACCAATTAAATGTTAGAAACATGTCTGATCACAAAACACCTGCAGATACAAATCAGACAATAATTTATATTTGATATTGTGCAGTCGCAGTTGTGACACATGCTCTGTGGTGATGAATGAGCTTCTGGTTGTTTTACTGCTGAATGTTTGCACTCTGAAGCGCCCAGCAGCCATCATCACTGTCACATGCTATTAAATTAAAGCAGGGGGGAAGATTTAGCACTACAGCACCAGCTGTTGTTTCATATTTGTTTTTATTGCTCCTCAGGAACAAGCCGAGTAAACCATCCACCCGGGCAAATCGACAGAACGGCAAAGAGGAGACCGCAGCTGGCACACGGTGAGTTTGTCTCGTTGAGCTTCAGCAGAACGGACGAGTTTAAAGGGGAATCCGACCAAAACTGACCGTTGCTCTGTGAAAGACGACATTTTACCAAAAGCTTTCCCGGAATTTCAAAATAGTTTTGGAGTTTTTAAGTCCCAAAATAAGAAATAATTTTGAATGGCCTGAGTTGTTAATTAAACATTATGGAATGATACTACAGGTACAGTATTACTGTCTATAAAAGAATATGTAAACTTGTTAATAATTTGATTTGATAATATTCATAATGTTTTTCTTTATTTTTATCAGTATTTTAGGTTGGAGGCTTCGTGTATTTAATATCCTTCGTGTCTTAACTTCATTACAAATCCACGACTACTGTCTTACAACTAAAACACAATCAAGAAAAAATAATGAACATTTTTGTGTTGTTATTTGGCATCACAGCGTGTTCAGCCAATATTTAGACAATGATCCAAAAATGCAAGCTTGGACAGAAAATTAGCATTTTTGATTGTATCCATGTTTCTCTGAGAGAAAGTTTTAATTTGACAGCGGAAACCAGCCTTAAAGGTGCAGATAAGTTGACAGATGTAAGAGTATCTATATGTCCTCATATAAGTCTGAAAAACTAATATTAATTAAAATGATAATAAATGATCAAAACTTATTACAATTAATAAGTAGTCTCACTTTTGCCATCATACTTTGTATGCACTGCATGTACACTCATAAATGTATACAGAGCAAGGTTACTACTACAATATGAGTCGATTAAAATTAAACTGTCGTACAACTCTTCTGCAGAACACAAAGTTTAATTCCCCTCAAACGTCTCGTCTTCTTCATGGTGCCAAGTTGAATTTGTTCTGGATTCTTTATATAAACTATACACACAGTACTCTGCACACTTCATCATCTTTATTAATATACTTTTTACAAAAAACTGTTTACTCTCGGGAGATACAGAAATGTGCATTTCTCCTCAACTAACCCACCTTATCAATTCCTATATATTTAAGGTAAGAGACTAGATGATTCATTTCCATTACTACAGTATGCAATGCTTTTTGTTTTATTCTTTTTTTTTTTAATCATATCTGTGTGAAAATCTTATCTCTTAATGTTTTTCTGGGGAGTTTTTGTTTGCTTCTTTTAATTCTGTCCATTTGTAGTTTCCAAGGAGATACTGTCAGAAATGTTCCCTTATTTTGTTTTTGATCTCAGATTAAATTAAAATCTAAATGGGTCTTTTAGAAATCTGTCTCGTGCACACTTTTCTCTATTTAAGGGGAATGTGGACACGCCGAGTTCCTCTCCGTCAAGAGTTATTCATGAAAAGTGTTGCAATAACAAGTTTTCCTTTGCTACATACAAGTGCAACAAGACACATTTTTTGCAGCACCTAAATATGACACTTTAGACAAACGGACTGACACTTGCTTCTTGTTTCCCTCCTGTAGCGGGACGAGGGGCCAGGCAGCAGCGGCAACGGCGGCGAAGGGGGGCCGCAAACGGGAGGCTAGCCCCCCTGCGGTGCGAACGCGGGGAGGACAGAAATCAGAGGAGCCCCCTTCTAAGAGAGCCAAACGCTAAAACCTCACAGATTCTGTTCGCCCCAGCAGCGCTTTCTCTGCACTCCATATTAAAGTCAGTTTTGTTGCTGGGGGTCAAAGAGCCTCTACAGTCAGTTAGCATGTAAAGCTGTTTCTGCTTCATCGACTGTAGATATTGAAAAGCTCTGGATAGTATTATACTCTCTCCTCTGATAGTCGAGTGTAAACCTGAGGATCTGTGCAGGAATCCCCCCGGAATACCTTCTACTGCACTACGCCCATATGGTTTGGATCAGACTTCATCATCCTGCCGTTTACTCAGTAATGCGCAGCGACTCGGAGCATTTCAGCCCAATCAAAGGCCTAACGTGCAGCCGAGTCGTGCTTTCAGATAAAGAGGGTGAATTAAAATCAGAGTGTGTCTCAGTTCCTGCTGAGACTGTTTGTAAATCCAAACACTTGTACATAGAAATCACTGAGGCGTCTCAGCGTTCATGGTGACTTTTATTTTTCAATATTCATTCTGTGAATGATAGGAGAATTTTCCCTCTCACTTTTTTTAAGTTTTTGTTTTTGTACTTAATAGTCAGATGGTGTTGGGACTTTATTTTTTTTTAACCGCAGTATTAAAACACATGAGCAGTTACTTAATGTCTTCTTCATGACATTTGTAACAACAGACAAATATCTGTTTCTTACTGTCTAAACTGAGGTAATCTAATTATTTGTATGGTCTTAGAGTTAACTGTACAGCCATATAATGGTGTTAGATATGTTGTCTACCTGTCAATGTAAAGACTTTTTTTTTTTCTTTTTCATAAATGTAAAAAGACTTTATATAGCTTCCCTTCTTATTGTTTCAAGCCACTTCACATTCTTGCTTCAGATTTCTATTTTCAACAAAACCTTTTCAAAAATAGAAGCCAATGAAAGCAAATTGGTCTCCTATTATTTTGAAGTGAGGTCTCACTTTTTCACTGTTCTACTGTGGTTGTAAATCCATGGATCTGGTGGTCACATTTACAAATGTTAATGTTCACTATATCGTTATAAGATTTCATGAAACACAACAACAACAACATCTGCAGTAAACACTAAACTGCGTTGCTTCTGCTTTTCAAAACTTTGCACGTCCGAGAATTTAAACTATGTGTTTATGAAAAGATAAGATATATCGAACTTTTAAAAAAAAAAAAAATATTAATTCACCCTTATTATGTCTCAAACGTTATCTCCTCTGTGTTCCCTAAATGGATGTGCTGTCTGTAAATGTGTAAATAGCCAAAGACTTTAACCAATCTCCTCGGAGCGGAGAAGAGGCGAGGACATTCCTGCCTGCTAATGGGGGATAAAAACTGACAAACTCGGGATGAAATATTCCACCATCATTAACACGTTAGGAGGCTTTAATCGCGGCACCTGAATTTACAGGATCCAAAAATGCACAGAGAGAGAGAGAGAAGAGAGGGAGAGGTTCTCTGGGTAAAGTTTTCCAACCATTCCTGTGGATTGCTAAATCGGATTCCTTAAAAGGTGTACCTCTCCCAGGTATTTCCTGGTGCTGCAATCCAAGCCTTAAAATATTAGCTCTCGTTTAAAGGGTTTGGTTTTATTTAGCCACCAGGGCTGGCAGACAAACAGCGATCCTTTCACTCCCTTGTGCCACTGGAACGACTTGAGACGTCATTTTTTTATTATATGTCGTTTGCATTGTAGTCAAAAATGATTTTTTTTTTTTTTTTTTTTTTTTGCGCCTTTGCCAAGCAGGTTTCTACTGCCGAGTATCAGCAGTTTGAGGCACATTAGACTGATTTACAGGCAGTGTGTTTTATGTGTGAGCTTTCAGCTCAGCGGGGACCTCACAGGGAGAATTTAGAAAAAGGTAAAGAAAGCAGCAACACAAGATAATGATCCAAATATATCTGTTTAACTGCTGCGGCTCAAATCTGGACAAACGCGGAGCTGCTTTTTAGGTGCTTTGGGTCTACTTTCTGTAAGAACACGTTGTGCACATTCTGTAAGAAGTGTCGGCTCTTAATCACAACCAGGTCAAACTTTTACTTGTTTTTGGTTATCTTACCTCCATCTGTCGTGTTACTTATAGATCAACTATACAAAACAAATATCCCATCATGTTTTTTTAATAATACCCTAGTAAATATCGTACTAAATGAACTAATTGGAGTGGATAGGAACACAGTTGTATCCACTATCAGAGCATATATTGTGTGTTTGATACAAGATGATACAAATGTTGTTTTGTTAACTGAGTGTTGATGGAGATTTATGAGTCACGTGACTGGTTGAAGAAGTCCTCAGATATTTATTTGAAGTCAAAGTGCATACTTATTAACATCAACACATACTCAAAGTACTAAAGTATTATGCAGAATGGCCCATTTCAGAATCCTATTATATTATATTACTGGTTTATAGATATTGATGCCTAGTGTGTTAGCGTCACTGATCCTGCAGCTGGTAAAGGTGGGGCTACTTTGAAGTCCTTTATATACTGCTGGTAGCTTAATCCATAATGTATATGAATTAACATTTTGTATTAATAATCTGACTCTGAAAAGTAACTAAAAGGCTGTCGGATAAATGTAGTGGAGCAAAAAGTCAAATATTTCCCTCTAATCTGTAGTGGAGTAGAAGTGTGAAGTAGAATGAAGTGGAAATACTCGAGTGAAGTACAAGTACCTCACAGTGACGGGACAGTTCGGGACTCTTCATTATGGCTACAGCTCATGGACACTGCGCCGGCCTCACTTCAGCATCTAAAACGTGAAAGAGAGAAGAAGACGACTATGATACAAGACACCGAGAACATAAGCTGCCTCGCCTCACTTCTGCCTCTGAAGCAGGTTTGCTGCAGCAGTTGATCCAGCAGAGAGCTGTGGAAAGATGGTGGTTTCGCACAGCTGTCAGCTGCAATGGAGGTAACTGCTGCGGGGATCCTCGCAGGCTCAGCGGCCGCTGCTGCCTCTCTGCGCTGGGAGTGGTCTTTCCTCTACTGGGGATTTGGCCAGCGCTGGACATAATGCTCCCCCATTCAGCCACTCCTCTCACAAGACATAAAAGTTAACAGGTGTTTAACGTCAGAAGTGTTTCATATGAGAGTCGTAGAAATAGCCAGCGACAGGCAGCAGGGAGGGAGGGGTGCTTGGAGTCTTAAAGTTTTTTTTTTCTTCTCATTTTTAGCAGTATTGAAATAGTTCTGCAGTTGAGTCGAGAATGCAGGAGGGTTTCTGAAACACGTGTTGACCGAGCAACATGTTTGGAGTTGTTGCAGTATGTCAGCATGTGTGTGAAGTTTTTTTTAAAGTATTTTTTTTTCTTTTTTTAGAATAAAGCACCGTGTGTTTGGGCTGGTGGAGTACATCATCTGAAGAAGAATCTATTTAACCTTGATTCTTGGCTTTCTGTTGCAAAGTACATCATTTGTCAGCTGGTGCATTTTATATCTGCAATGTTTGTAATGAGAGTGACTTCCGTTTAATAAAAAAAGGACAGTAACCTATTTGCTGGAAGGGCTTTGCTTCCAAAGAAAATGCAAAACAAAAAAAAGAAAACAATAACACAGTTGTAGTTACTCTATTCTAGGTCTATGATTCAAACTGGGTCATTTCAAATATTCTGCAACAACATTCAATATTTATAATTTAAAGACATTCAAAAACATCCTTAGTTATAATTTGACAATGTGTAGAGCTGCTACTATTAGTCGAAGGAATCTGTTTTAATAATCAATTATTTATTTCTTCAAGCAAACATACTAAATGCAAATGTAAGGATTTGGTACTTTTCTTTGTCATATATGATTTTAAACTAAATATATTGGGGCTTTAGGTTGATGGTTGAATAAATCAAGTATTATGAATATGTCACTTGGGATATTGAGAATTATAACAGACATTTTTCACTATCTTCTGACAATGAGAAATGAGACAGTCATCCTTAGCTGCAACACACAATGGTGACAGTTGACAAATGTTGCCAAACTCTAACTGTTGCATGGCAAGTATGTCACATCACCTTTTTTTTTTTTTTTTTTTAGAACCGTAGATATTCATGGTGCACAACATATGTATTAATGCGCAGCTGAAAATAGTCCCAAACAAATGCACAAATTAATTCTACATGAACAATGAAGTTAGCCATTTTAAAAATGTAACTTTATATGTGTCACTAGATATATGTTTTCAGGGAATGAGCTGAGATCAACCGTGTAGGGATTGATAATAACATTTTTAATCATTTCATTTATACAGAAGACTTAACGATTAGACAAGTAATCGATTCAACGGTCGACGGACAAACGCAAATCACCAACAATGTCTAATCGTTTACATCATTCATCGAGCAAAAAGGCCAAACATTTTCTGCCTTTGTCGGTTTTATATCGTCTACATTTATTATAATTGTGTTTTGGACAAAACAAGATATTCAAAGATGTTTAACACCTCAGTGGTGGAAAGTAACTAAGTACATTTACTCAAGTACTGTACTTAAGTACAATTTTGGGGTACTTGTACATCACTTGAATATTTCCATTTTATGCTACTTTCTATTTCTACCCCACTATATTTTGGAGGCAAACATTGCACTTTTTCGTTCACTAGATTTATTTGATAACTTTAGTTACATCGCAGATTCAGATTATTACAAAATATAAATCAACTAAGAGATTATGATGTTGTATTATAGGTCAAGCAATAGTCCTGTATAAAGTAGTTAAAATGAGCAACACCTTTAGCTATTAAAGTGACGAACACATTAGTGCATCATTAATTATGATCTAGTTAAACATTATATATGAATCTGAAATGGGACATTCTGCATAACGAGTGCTTTTGGTGTTTTGCGTATATTTGAATGCTAATAGGCTCCTCTCTCCCTTTTACCTGAGTATGATTTTCAACGCCTGACTGTCCCTCGTAACAAGAGTCTTTCTGCTCTGTGTTTTTTTGCTACTTTAATGCTAAAAGATCTGAACACTTCTTCCACCACTGCACCTGTCAGCGAGGTAAATCTGCTTTCTGCAAATATCCAAAACGCAGCGCTCGTCTGCCGCAGCTGCACCCAGTCCCCGGAAGAAAAGGGCCCATGATATCTCAAGAATTTCTAAATGATCCTTGAAGTTTTCATAACTGCACCCACTCGCATGCTCAAAAGTGGTATTTCACGTGTGACACTGAAACCACTGAAAGGGCTCCGCTGCTTTGAAGGACGTCTTTATTTAGGCGTGAGCGGCGGAGACAAGGAGCCGGTCACAGAGACCTGAGCAGGCAGCCGAAGCCTCTCCAGGACCAGAGAAGCCTTTCATGATGTGCTTGAGCTGCATGCATTATCTGTTGCGTGCCAGAGGCGGCTGGGAGCTCGTTTGTCAGCACAGCAGAGCCTGAAAAATAAACTATAAATCACGTCTGCACTATCTACACACATTAATTGGACTGTAACAGCGCCCCCGCCCCCCCCTCCACACACACACACACACACACACACACACACACTTCGTGCTCCTGTGTCTGCAGCAATGCAACCAGTGCTGAGATGTTTTGAATAGCTTCCAAGAGACGCAGGAACTTCTCTCTGCTTGTCTCTTGCTTCCAGTTACTGTATTAAGTGTTCCGTCTCAAGGGGCTCTTCTATTTAGTGCTCCATCGCATGCAAAGGATACTTTTTCTTTTGGGAAAGAGGGTTCAATTGTAACTTAGGCGACTAAAAGCATACTTAAAGCTGGCAGCAACCCCCCCTCTCCCTCTCCCTCCCTTCCCTTTCCTTCCACTTGCCAATGTTGAGGTTGATTAAGGGTGCTATCATGGTGGATCTGATATTTGGTGAGAAATCTAGAGTACATTTTGGGAGCGTTTACTGCAAATGACTCTTGGCAGTGTCCTCTCATGTATTGCTCCATCTGAACTCAATTTGGCAGCTATTCTCACATAAGAAGAAGAAGAAGAAGAAGAAGAAGAAGAAGAAGGGGGGGGGGTGTAGTATGGCGTGCTGTGAGCCTCCTTCTTCATACCAGCACGCAAGAAAAAAAAAAGAAAACCCAAGACCTGTCATAAACACACCCAGGAGAGAGGAGGGGAAACAGAGATGTTACCAGGGCGACCGGCGCGTTGCTGCATCAGCCGTGATTTCTGTTTAAAACGTCAGATTAAAGTTACAAGACGAGGCAGGAAAAGGAGGTGGTGGGTGGGGGGTAACAGTCTAATATGCCATTAAAGTTTATTTCTTTACTGGAAAGGTGGTGGGAATTTCACCCCGGTGTAAAACTGGAGGAGAGCAGACAAAAAGTCTGGGGATATTAAGGGGAATCGTGTCATTGTAGATTGAAAAAAGAAGAGAAAATGGAGCTTTTCCCGGCAAGGCTATTATGAAGCGATCATCTCATCTTTCCATGACGGCAGGTTGTCGTCTTCACCAGCAGAGGGAGACCTCCTGTCCAAAAAACTAGAGACACAGCAAAACCAGTTTCAGCTTGATGGGGACTGTAAACACACAAAAGGGTTTTTATATAAACAGAAAAGTGTCTTTTTCATGTTCATTTTTTTTGTTTACCCAATATCAATGCCGTACAATTAATCGATTTTTCATATACATTTAAGTCATTTATCAAGCAGAAATACCCAAACATTCACAGGTTCCAGTTTCTCAAATAGAAGGATTTGCTAATTGCCAAAATATTTCAATATTAAATTGAATATTTTGTTTTCCCCCCACAAAACAACACATTTAAAAGACCCCACCGAAGGCTCTGGGATCAAATAATTCCCATTCTTTCTTCTATTTTCTGACACGTTTATAGACTAAATAAGAATTAATTACAAAAATAATCAACAGATCAATCGATAATGAAAATAATCATCACTTACAGCCCTGCACCTTATGTATCTTTCCATTTATTTATCTACTATATTATATTATTTTCCAAATTTCAATTCATACTGTCAAACAATGCTGCAATAACATACTTTAAAAAGTACTGCTATTACTTCTACTGCCACTAATTCTGAATAATTAATAATAATAAAGATGCAATATTTTAGGAATGCATCAGCTCATGTCTGCAGCAATGGTGGAATAAGTCACGTACTGTACTTAAGTATCATTTTTAGTTACTTTTTCTTTACTTGAGTATTTCCATTGTATGCTTCTTTACTTCTACGTTTGTTTAATATCTAACTGTTTACGTGGGATCAGTATATGAAACATGCTGAACAATCCTTACAGATTAAACTAACAATATACCATGAAGTAGTCCAAATCATCTCCACCTCGACCAAGTAAAACACTAAAGTACTGTTTATATATTGTTTATATTTGACTGTAATAGCTCGGAAATAATATAATAGTACACTGACAGGGGGGACATTTTGCACAATGAGTACTTTTGATACTTTAAGTACATTTTGTTGCTGATTCTTCTGCACTTAGGGAAAACTTTGAATGCAGCACATGTAGTTGTTATAGAGTATTATTTACTGTGTGGCTACTTTTACTTCAGTAAGTTAAAACACATGAATTGGCTTTTATTACCGTCATCCCCTCTTAATGGCACACACAACCTGCTGACCTGAAATATGCCACTAAATATCACATTTCAATGTATTAACCATTCAATAATACAGGTATTCATTGCAGAATTAAATCTCAGGGAATACGAAGAACATTGGGTACAAGCTACTCTTAATTTGCTTTATTTGGAGTCGTTATATGGTAACAATAGTACAAGTTTCCTCATACACTTTTTCTAATAAATAAATGGGCATGCTTTCAGTTGCTCAGGTGATCACCTTCACTGTGCTTTAAGTGTGAATCACATTAAACCAGCAGTGTGTCTCTTTTAAATGCCCCTGCAGTTGTCTGAATGAAAAGCAAGCTGCTGTTTACATTTCCTGCCACTTACGACTACTTACTGCTTATTACTCTTCCTCACAGTGTGGTTACCAAAACACAGAGTAACCCGTGGAGCTCTGCTTGACATCACATTGATAGGCGCACACTGACTCACTTTGTTGGAGAATTGGCAGAGAGTTGTATTTATTTTCCCATTTTTTTTTTTTTTCTGAGAGTAAAGCCGACTTGTGTGCGGGTCAGTGAGGCTGTTTTTTAGGACAAAAGAAGGAAGAAATGCATGAAGGACACAGAGAAGAAGAAGAAAAAAAACTTCAACCAATAGGAGATCATTTAAAAACTATGTGATGTACCACTTGTGTAGTGGCCTTGGGTGGAAGGAGTAGTTTCTAAAGGGCAGGGTGTGTGAAAATATCCAGACTGTGTCAGTGGTTTGTGCTTTTCCCTTCTCCCAGTTGTGTTTTCATTTTCTTGTGGTGATTCGGGCTTTCGTCCAGCCCCGAGACAATGCCACATAGTTTCATTCAATTCCTTTTCACAGAGCAGGACGATTAAACCAAGTTGAAGTGATTTGCAGAATTGACAATAAATAAGAGACATCTGTCTTTGCAGCAGTAAATAATTGCAACGATGTTCTAATATCTGATAATAATAGTAATACTGCAGGATCGCACAGAATCAAGTTCAGTGAGTTTTGACCCCAATGGTACAAGATGTTAAAAAGTCAAGTGGAGGAGGTATTTCCAGTGGCCACTAGATGGTATAATATATGCATGCAACGGGTTTGCACAAGGTGACAGCAGCACTGAAGTTGGATTAATATTATGACTATTAAGACTTGCAGTCATTTTAACTTTATTTTCCTTATTATTCTCATGATGTTGAGGGCAACAAAGATCTTAATGAGCTTAATTGTTTATACACCACGTGTTTTAGGGCGTAAATGTTACAAATAAAGTGACATGGAGGACAGAAATTATTCCATTATTTATATTACAGGTCAATATTTGAAAACACACGAGGATTTAATCCACTTTTCTTTTTTTTTTTTATATAGACTTTTACCAGCAAACGCCACATGAATTTGGCCTCAAGCGACTAGGGATAATGAAAGACTCGGAGATTAAAAAACAAATCTTTTAAAAAGTATTTTAAGTTGAAAATCAGAGCGGTTTGCCTCAAAATCGGTCGTTACGCGCTCAGTCTGGTGTTTTTTTCGCAGGCGCTTCACGTGCTTAAAATACAACAAGACTTAAAAGACTGATGCAAATTAAAATGAGCAAAAACATCCAAATAAAAAAATGTATAATTTTCACTCTTTTCAGCAGGTGATCTGCTGACAATCGTCATTTTCTGCACTGAAGGAACTTTTCTTTAGTTTTCGATTTGAATGTATTTCCTTATCAGCTGGAAGGTTTTTACTTAAAAAAAAAACAAGAAGCGAACAAGTTAGTATTAAGATTACTATTATAATTATCATTTACTAAGAATTATTAGGCCTATTATCACAATATTGTATTTAAAGTATGTCG
This sequence comes from Bovichtus variegatus, assembly GCA_943593645.1. NCBI lineage: Eukaryota > Metazoa > Chordata > Actinopteri > Perciformes > Bovichtidae > Bovichtus > Bovichtus variegatus. The sequence goes on from CALSCE010009297.1 coordinate 111,906, forward strand.
TTAATGTATTATTTAATCCCTCACTTCATTAAACAGCACTTTAAACACTTATCGATGGAGCATTGAGGTCAATCTGGCCACTTCAATTCATATTATGTATAATAGACGAAAAGCGTGAGTCCATTTCACTTGATACTTATTTTATACTTTAAATCCTTAACATTGGACATTACAGGATGATTTATTAAAGCTAGTTAAATGAATGAGGACTGACAAAGCAGATAGAATTCTAAGAAGAAAATAAAAGTTATTAGTCTTCAGAAGATGTTCCTCAAAGCGCCCATGCTTTTTTATTTACAGGCTAAAACAGAAACAAAGTATAAATCAAACAATATCAGCCTTATATCAACTTAAAATACCTCCCCGTGTGCGGCTAGCAGAGTGAAACGTTATTTTCCTAAATGTAATCTGAAGAAGCATTTAAATGTTTAGTGGTCGGTGAGTGAAAACAGCAGAAAAGCTGTGAGATCTGTTCTGTAGGCTGGCGACGTGAAAAACAGGCAGAGGTCACGATCCGGATCTGCAGCGACAGATGTTGGTCCACTTAAACCCGCGAGACAGAACTGGTTTCACTTTTCATATTTAATTGAAAAAAACACTAATACTTAATGATGCTCATAGATATATTGTGATATATATATCAGATATATGGACGGCGGATCGACATCAGGTGAAAGAAAACAAACAAGCTTTTCTTTTACGCCTCAAAACTCTGACAATGAATTATTATAAAGTCTACAGATCCACTTTCTTTTTTTAATGGAGTCAAATGTTCTGATAGTAGAATAAATACTTTAAGTTGTTTCCTGTGTTTCAGACTTTTACAGAAATATAAATCCGTATTTATGGGACGTTTAAACGAATATATAAGTAGCCTGTAACCTATTATCAGATATTTTGCCTCGTTGAATTAAACTATTTTGCATTCAAATACAGGAGGTCAAGTTACTTGTTTAACTCATATTTACATAAAACAATAATGTGGTTTGCGCACAGGCTGGGGCCTACCTGGCCATGGCGATCCATGATGCAGGCTGTCAAGGAAGTGACACAAATGTGCCATTTCATTATTTAAAATGTTTAATCAAACTTAGACAGAGTGAATCGGTAACAACCTGTCACACATTGGTAAGTGCCCAGCATGTTACCAAAGAAAGAAATCGTCACATTACGCACCGGACTCCCAGCAGACGTGTTTGGATGATGAGGGGTTAAGTAAAAAAAAAAAAGAAAAAAAGAAAAAAAAAGACATATCCTGCAGATTTATTGTCCTGATGCTGCATTCAAGTGATGCACGGAAAATGGATTACAAGACTTTCCCGTTTTATTTTTCGACTTGTTTTGCTGCTTGATTTTCTGCTCCTTCTCATCTCAGACTTTTACGCACGGGGGCTTTGCTTTCTTTCGGACTGCAAAACCTTTAAACATTACCAGCACGGAACATTCCGCACTTTAGCCAAATTAATCCTAAATCATTAAAATCAAGAAGACATTTAGTGAACACAGGCGCATGGCCTGTGTTCACAGATACATTCTGCTCTCCTGTTTTGGAAGAACTTTCAGGTGAAATAGTTTGTGTGGTTGCAGCCTGCATGTCAGTTCAGCCTCCAAACGTTTCTTAAACTTTTTTCCCACCCAGTTGAAAGCAGCATGACGTAGTTTACAGTGGCCAATCGTGAAACGACTTTCCTCCTCTCCGGGCCAATAGGAGGCGACTAGGAGTGCCTGTCAGTCACAGGTGAGGGTGGATGGTACAAAAAAAATTGGGTGAAAAGGGCCGGAGACTGGAGCGAGCCCGAGCTGATGGCAGAGCTATGCGGAGGAGCAGCATCGTGCTTGCGGATGTAGCAGAAACTTTCCACGGCTTATCCCGCGGGGATGCGACCAGGAACCAACACTGGAGGGAAAAAGTTAAGCGACAGCAGTGCTCCGCGGAGGGAGTAGCCTAAAATGTGGACGAACTGATATTTATTCCTCTATCCGGGCCGGTTAATTATACTCAAAGTTGAAGAACCGAGGAAACTCCGCTTCTTTGAAAATGGCCGTTCGTGGCAACTCTCTGATGCCTTTCTCAATCCAAGCCATCCTGAACAAAAAGGACGAGAGCCGACACTTGCCAGATTTGGACATGTGCTTCTCCAAGACGGCGTGCTGGAAAATATTTGGGGAGATGAACGGCGGGTCTCGGAGAGATGATGGGGAGGCTTGTGAGCCGACGGACCAGAAAAGCTACGACTCGGACTCGGGACTCAGCGATGACAACGACGGCAAGACTCCGGCCGTGTGCAAGTCGGAGAAAGACGGAGACCCTGCGTCGGATGTGCCGGAGGAAAGTTTGCAAGAGGAGACGGACCACGAGTCTGCAGCAGCGGAAAACGCAAAGAGTGACAGTGAGCCCAATAATGCTACGGGTAAGCAGGGCTGAAAGACTCCCATGCAACTGTACACATACATAAAGTGTGGCTCTCTGATCTGAATACGAATATAATGACTTCATGAAACTTCTGTCTTTAAAAACAGACACGTTTTACCTAAAGAGCCCAGTGCGCTTTTAATAGTGCAGTTTAATACTGGTGCAGTTTTTCAGAATCACAACGAGTGCTCTGACTTTGTTGTTGTAGGATATCAGGCCTATTAGTATTGCATCTTTCCATAATCTCCCCACACCCTGCAAACCTTTACGCACGAATTGTCCTAGTTTTACGCATGATTAATAACCCTGGCTCATAGTCAAAGTGTGTCACTAAAGCACTGTTATGGATTTATTAGAGTCATCAGGGCTTTAGGTTTATTTATTTTGCAATGTCTCGATTTAACTTTGTACAAAAGTGAAAAACTACCAGACCCACGCTGTTAATTGAAGCCTATTTTTTGGTAAATAAAACTCGTACTAAATAAACATCTGCACACTAGTTGTGATGTTTAGGCCTGAACCAAAACTTGGATAAGACATTTTCCACTTTAATTTGACAACTACAGGATCCAGTGACCTTGTGATAATTTCATGGCTGCTCATTTCTAACAACTTTCAAAAACAGATAATTGAAACACACTAACGCACAAGTGTCCACACTTTTTTTGAATTTGGATTTTCCCTTTTTGTTCTAACCAGTCACATCCAAAAAGCAGGCATCAATCTAGTTTGAAATCAGCACGTGTGAGTCCAGCGGTATTAAAATAACACATCCAAATCCAGGAATTCACTTGCATGTTGCATCTGCGTGTCTCCCTCTGCCAGACTCCAGCACCCTGGACGAAAAGAGCCTGGATCAGCCCAAACAGAGGAAAAAGCGCTCCAGGGCCGCCTTCTCTCACGCGCAGGTCTTCGAGCTGGAGCGTCGCTTCAACCACCAGCGGTACCTGTCCGGGCCGGAGCGGGCGGACCTGGCGGCCTCCCTGAAGCTCACAGAGACTCAGGTCAAGATCTGGTTCCAAAACCGCCGGTACAAGACGAAACGCCGCCAGATGGCCGCCGACCTCATGGCGTCGACTCCGGCGGCCAAGAAAGTTGCGGTGAAAGTTTTGGTGCGGGACGACCAGAGACAGTACAGCCCGGGAGAAATCCTGCGGCCCCCGCTGCTCTCCCTGCAGCCGTCATACTATTACCCCTACGCGTACTGCCTCCCTGCATGGACACTCTCTGCATGTGCGGGGAATCAGTGAGAAGTCGGTGACTGTATTTATTATTTTTTGTTTGATGACTTTGCTCCCAAGGAAATCAAACTAACTATACTTCTTTTTTTTCTGACAAGAGGATGACTCCTGAGGGGGACTTTTGTTCATCTGCTCATTTGCCTCATCGTGTTGCCCAGGCAGGGGTTCCCAAACTACCTTTTCACATCCTCAAATACATAAACAAGACTCAGTCTTTCATTTCATAAGAGTCTGTCCCGAGGAACCCCGCAAAAGAAGAACTTTCTCATCATTCAGGCTATAAAATCCGAACTGTCTGAACTGTATAGCGGGGAGACTGGACCTCCTTATTACATGTTAACCTCTGAAGAGTGACGCATAATAACTTTAAAGTATTCCTCTCTTTGGTCGGGAGCCCCTCAAGGACCTCTGAAGCCCCACGGACCCCACTTTGGGAACCAGCGGCCTAAATAGACTATAAATGTCATCTTATGTTGGTTTATATTTTACATACGCCTTCCTACCTCTGCAGTGATTGGAAATAGGCATATTCCATTGACTTTTCATAAAACTGTCTCTGTTACAGGTTGTGTTTTTTTTTGTTTTTTTTTCTTGCTGTGTTTGTAAAGGTAAGATATTTCAGCACTTTTGAGCTATATACATTACTTCAATGTAAAATGCGTTATAGTGTGGGCATGTACAGTGTCAGACTGAGAGGAGGCGGTCACGTGTGTTATTGGCCTGAAAGTGATCTCGTGGCAGGAAGCAGGCTATAAAACAGACCGACTTCTAATTGAAATGTACATGTGTTATTTGTGTTTAGATCGAAACAAACATTAAAACATATCAGGCATTACTTTCATTTGGATGCAATTTTATTTTAAAGGTATTTTTTTATTACCAAGTGTAATATTGGGACAGAGGCGCTTTTCTGTCAGATTTGACCAATAATTATACGAATTAACAACACATTTGGATTCACTGGTCTACTAATTACATTTTTAATTTGACAACTCAGTGAATGGGGGAAAACTAAACAAAAATACACATTAACTATTAGTCAGTGCCTACAATTATAACTCTGCTAATACTTAGGTTTTTACGAGCCTCGCTTTATTGTACAAACAGAAAGCCACCTCAAGGCCCACATATAAGAGTGAAATGGCTTATGAATACTTCCTTAATTGTCATATTTTCATTAGCAGGTTGGTGTAAGGGCATCTTTGTGTTTTGGGAGCACAATGGCCAAATATGCAATAAATAGAAACGCGTTCATCAATCCTCTCTTTATATACCGTTTGGTCCCGCGCGGGTAAAATGGGTTTATTATTGTTATTATCGAAACTTTAGCTCTCCACAAAGACCAATACTTCCCCATGGTGTTCGAGCTGTACACGGCGCCATTGTAGGTGTCATCTGGGCCACTATGGCTTTCTTCCAAAACACACCTGTCAAACAATGATGAATGGCTGTGTGATTCCCGGACAGGGCAAACTGACAGCTACCTTTAGGGCTGCATGTCAACACAAGGAGAGGAGTATTCCGGGGTTAAGGAGGCCCATGTCACTGCGCCTGAATTTAAGTCAAAGAAGGAAGAGTTGGCAGATCACAAACACTATCTTTTTGTCAAACAGGAAAATACTTTAAGCTCTTCTTTCTACTTTTACGCTTAATACTGGAGTTGAAGTATTACGGGAATATAGTTATATTCTGTCTCCACTAACAGCCTGCATGTTAAGTCGGGGTCAGTGGGGAGCTTCCGTACTTCATCCATCCATCTTTTCCCTTAAAGAATATCTACATCTGTGGGATGCTGTATCAGGAATATTAAACGCTATTAATGTGTGAGGTGAGCGAGAGTAAAGAAGACAGATGTCCAAGAAATAACGATTGTTACCACACAGGTGTCCCTTTTTATACAAGCACCAAAGATCTAAATGAACAGTAGTGTCATTTATGTGAACATCACCGCGCTTTTACGCACCAACGCCCGGGTATGTAGTTTTTGGTTGATCAGTGCCCTATCTCCTTTAACCCTATATGGTAAAAACAGTCCTCCTACTCACGAACGGCGCCTATATATATGTCCTAAAATCTGATCTCCTTGATGCAGGTATATACCCGAGGCCATCTCCAGCGGCAGTGATGCTGCTCTGAGGCTTGAAGGACAGAGAGGGATACTGAGGAGACGTGGACCGTCCCACATAACTTCTTTTCATACCTGCATGTGGAGATATCTGATATAGAGGGACAATTTCGCGGTTGTTTTTCTTTTCAACCTGCGATCGTTGAAATGCAAACACCCCCATCGGTGTGCATTTACAGCGTCTCCCCGTTGTTTCTTTTTTTTCCTTCTTCCTTCCGTCATTTACGTGTAGTGCGTTGGAAATATACCTATTTTATTAATACTTAGGCTGTGACTGTAAACCATTGAGAGAGTATTCCCCCCCCCCCAAAAAAAAAATCGAATTTAAAAGGGAAACCCAGAATATGTAGTTTATTACATCTACTAAATAAATTACGCACGTTAAAGAAGTTTACGCACAAGTAACACTTTCTATATTCATTTAAGTGTCTTCTGCTTGAAGCTTGAGCATGGAGTTTGTGAACTGTGATTTTGAAGAAAAAGAAACCCAGCAATTGCAGTTGCTGAAATTGTGATTTTCCCAACAGAAATGTTGTTCATCGCCACAACACATCTTCATGTTTTACGCACGAGCTCTTCTTTTAAACTAAACTGTGAGTTAAGGACAATCCAGCCGCTTGCTCTTCAACTTTACTCAGCAGTGATTATTTTCATTTGCAGTGAGTCCACAGTTGTTATTGGTGATAGAAATTGGCATTTAATAGCATTATTTGACACGGTATACAGAGCCGATTTAACATCTATGCACAGCTTATCGCCCGGGTCCTCCTTTTTACATAATTGGATATATCTGCGGCTTTTTATTGCGGAGCGAGCGGATAGTAAAATGCACTGATGTCTCCTTGAAAGGTCACTAACGGTTTACCACCAAACTCCACTGCGAAAAATGTCCATTTCACAAACGTTAAATCTTACATCCTTAAATATAAAGAGTTGGCTTTAATAGTTTACAAAGCTTTTCTAACTATTTCTGAATTTGCTTTCGTCATTTAAATATTTTTTATTCTGGCAGCCTAATTATAATATTCACACTTACAATAACACCCGAGTCTGAAATGTCAGAAACAAGTGACACGATGACACCACAAAGTCTTTTTTATATGTTATCCTTAAGCATGTGCAATAGTTCAACAATCAATAACAGGTATGTACTTTAAGATTATATTAGCCTAAATCTATAATAGAGTATTTATCTCCCTGACATTTCAGATTATATAACCACTGCAGCTCTGAGTAGTAACGTTTCATCACCTGATCGTGTAAAAAAAACACAACATAAAATCAAACAAAACATTTAAAGTGATAAAATAGAAATAGCCAGATATATTAAAAAAAAGTGTTTAAATCCGTGCCCACAGGTCCGTTTTTATGTGCTTGAACAATATTGTTTATTTTGCAGCACAAGCGAATAGTGCTCTACTTTATGTACATTTTTGGCTTAAATCGTCTTTATTTGCCTACGTGTTATTCATCCATATTTTGAGGACGAATGCAAACCGAAGAACCAACATCTCAGTTCAACGACATCGGGCGTTTCAGTTTCATCACCTAAAATATTGATACTTTTTTACCATAATAATTATCAGAAAATAGGATTTTTGTATGCAATTTCATAGCTTCGGTGACTTTTCGGGGAACAATTCAGCCTTGGAATACAGTCCCGTCCGTCCTTGTGAATTCATTCATTTGTGTTTAATCTACTTGGCTTAATACATTCTCCATTTAGGCCATAAAGTTACACTAACCCACTGAAATGAAAAGAAGTCATTGACAGACTTTTTTCAAACTGCTGTCTCTGTCTCTGCCTCTGCCTTGACCGTTTCTGCCTACAGCCTCTTTTAAAAAACAATTAAGACTTAATTTCCCTCCCAAACTTTCTGTCAATCACACCCTCATGAGCATGTTGGAGTACACTGACCTGACAGTCACTGCCACCTGCTTCAAAGTGGCCCAGGTGCAAATTCCTCTGCATCCCTCATGCTGCAGCGACATCCCTCCCCCTGCACAGAAAAGCGAGTGTGAAAGACGAGGACCGTGATTCAACCTTTGACTTGTAAAAAAAACCAAAACACTGCAGCTCACATTTTAACGGACATATTACAAAACATAACGTGGGGGCATGAATTTGTGTCAAAGTAGTAAACACTTTCATTCACATAATCCCACGATAGAGTGGATTTTGGTGTCATTTGAAGTAAAAAGGGTTAAAACACATGAAGAAAAACATACAGTTAACGTGTGCAAATACAGGAATTATGTATAGAAAGTTGTATACAGTGAGATGTTCTCCTTGGAAATACCTCTGTGCCCAGTTCCACAGGTTTGACAGACTCATGATTATTAGGACTGTAAGTAGTTCAAGGTCATTAAGGACCACAATGGAAATAAACACTTGGGGTTCATTGTGTTTTATCCTTTTGAATATTGCCATATAAAGAGGCTGTGCATATATTTATTTATATATATATATATATATATATATATATATATATATGGCTACATGTATACATATCTAAAAAAAATTAATATTGTCAATAAATGTTTTTACCAAATTAATCAAAAATTGTCCTTGTAATTCCTAATTAATAATTTCATTTTATATTTGTTACTTCACTGAATAGAAGTTTTGGTGACTTTTTTTGAAAGGATATTTTTTTGTTGCAAAGTATGTTTAAACTTCTGGACTCCAAACTGAAATATATAAAAAAATAAGAATACATTTTGGCAACAGGTCATTCAGAAAGCTAATTCAACCTTGAATTATGAATGTTTAACTACAGTTTATTCATGTTTATGTCTTGAACTAATTTGGCATAATTGACTTGACATTATGACATTATACTAGAGAGAAATGTCCCACACATTATTATTGAAATATTCAATTTGGCATTTTGTCCAAGACCAGAGTTAAATTTGCCAATAATGGTCATACTTCATTTGGTAAATACATCAGTGTGTCATCACATTACACAGCTGGTAAGGTATTCTTCAAAACTGTGGTGAGACTTCTCAGCTGTGTGTTTAGCAGTGGAAAAATTAAATATGTCTGTCTATCTAATAGGATGCCTCAGGAATAACGTTAACCTTTGAATAGTTGATTAACACTGCAGAGTCTATAATGGTTTACGTGAAGAAAAAAATCCCTTAAAGGTGCCTTTAAGTGTGTGTTGGCCCTCTTCACACTTTAGATCTGTGTTTTCATTCAGGTGAACCTATAATCATCAAGAATCTTGATTCAGTTTGACATGAGCTATAGTGCACCTGTGTGTGTGTGTGTGTGTGTGTGTGTGTGTGTGTGTGTGTGTGTGGGGATGAAAGACAACAACTTCAAGACAAGTAAAGCACAACACTGTTTGGTGTTGGAAGTACATTATACTTCTTCTATATGTCAAATGGGTTTACAGACAGATATACGATATTAATATTTTATCATAATAATATTTTATTAAATAGATTTATGTCTATTTGTGGAAAAACTGTAATACTACTAAAGTAAATGAGAATTTAAGATAATGGACTGAACATTGTCGATCTATCTATCCATCTATCTATGTTCAATTCAATTTAAAGGGCACCCTGTGTGTGTATCTGTGTGTGTGTGTGTGCGTGTGTGTGAGTGAGTGTGAGAGTGCGAGAGTGAGAGAGATAATTAATTATAACATTTCAAAAAAAGATATAAGATATGTGTAGTGGAAGCCTTAAGATCCTTTATTCAACTAAAAGTATCAATGCCACACCAGTCTATAAAAATACATCCTGATTGATACTATACCTTTATTGACATAAGTAAATACAAATAAGTGTAGAGCGTAACATGAATAAATAATAAGAGGTACACAAACTAAAATAAAAATAGAAACTATACAAGAACATTTGGACAAAATGACATGGTAAATATATGTTGATTCGTATAGCCTACATTATTGGAGTATTATTAGTGATGCATGGACATGTAAGCAGCATTTTAATGTCGTGTGTGGTCGAGGCGGTGCTTTTAATTGCTTGATTTGCTGTTTGGTAAATTGCAGAGGATGATGTAAGGAGCCCTTACGAGGTACAGAAACCTCACGCATGTCCCTTGGAATAATATGATGTAGTGTATTTTTTTTTACACTTCTTATTTTATGTGAAATAACAACAGTAGAGATATGTATTATAAATATATTAGATAGGTATTAGACATATTTGCAGATACGAGTTACAGATTTGTTAGATTAGAACATTTATTTGTACTGTTATAGGTTTAAACATTAAGATATTAATCATCTATCTTTTAAAACTTTTCACATACCCCTTGGCTGATTGCTATAGTCCTGTCAAAGGTCCCTGGACCAGACTTTGACAATCACTGGTTTATTGTTTGGCAATGGATCATGTTTAAAAAGCTGGTCATAGGTTTTGTGTGTAAACTCTGAATATTCAAAGTAACTACAAAAGTTGTGGAGTCAAAAGTACTACATTTCCCCTGGGAGTGGAAGTATAAAGTATGTACCCCAGTCATGTACTCACAGTATAATACTTTAGTAAATAGTTAGCTGACTTTAGACAAATATTTGGCAGATTTTTTTATTGTTACTTTTTTTTTTTTTTTTAATACACACACTTTGACCTTTGTTACCACGGCAACGGCAACGCGTCACACAGGACGCAACCACCCCGCCGGTGAATTTGGGTTTCCGGTTCTGATCGTTTCTCGTGAAAGCAAAGGGATTCACGGCGATACTGAAAATATTTACAAACTAAAAGTGGAATCCGGTTCGTTTTTCGGCAGCTATTTTCCTCCCATTTTAAGGGGAAATCAGCGTACGTGGAGGCGGCACAGCGTGTGCGTGTGTGTGTGTGTGTGAGTGGATCATGCCGAGTAGAGCAGCAGTGTTATGTTAGTAGAGTCAAAATGGCGTCTGCTGCTTGCCCACTCAACACTCGTTTAATCCATCTGTGATTGCGTTAGCCTCATAACTAGATTCAGACAAACTGTGCGAGTGACTGTTTTTTTTTTTGCTAGTGTTTTTCTGTTTCACTCGCTGATACAGTCGGACAACATTTCAGCGTCATGTCGGACTCAGAGGAGGACAGCCAGGACAGGCAGCTTAAAATCGTAGTGATTGGAGACGGTGCTTGTGGGAAGGTGAGACCATCACAGACACACACAACGTACACACACTCAAAGTTACTGAAGATTCAACGCAGACACTAGTGTGTTATTGTCTGTTGCGCGACAGTATGCTGATGTTTACGTTGCTCCTCCTGACGCTGCGCTGTCTTCCCTGTCACCATGGCGACCGACGCTAATGTAGCTTAGTTGGCTAATTGCTAACAACATCCGAGGCTAAAGACAACATAATGCAATATAAGTCGCTAACACTTGAGTTATTTCTTACCCCTTACGACACGTTGTTGCTTTGTCTCGTGTTATAGACGTTTAAAGGAACAATACACACTAATAATGAACAAGTCAAGTCAATTTATTATTTGTCCCGAAGGTGCAATTTGTGCAGAAGGAAGCATAAAAACATAACAACACAATAGATATCTTGCCTCGGTAGACACTTGTCCATATGCTTGTAATTACAGACTGTCAAAACGCATTGGAACATAGTACAATATAACATTATAGTACATTTCTCCTTTTAGCACACAAGTTAATCACTATCAGCAGTTCAACATACATGAATTGTGATACTAGTCTAACACGCAAACACTATATTTATTTATTTTATTTTATTTTAACTGAACATTTACCTTAGGATTTTGCTCCTGCTTAAAAAGTTACCAATTAGCATTGGAAACCTTATGTAGAATAGTATAACATTTGTTAATAGCTCTAGGGACAGGCAGGGAATAGGTTAACAGTATTTATTATTACCATATTGTGAAGAATATATAAAAAAAAAAGAAGAAAAAAAAAAAGAGAGGAGTAATGATAGAGCCTCTTGACAAAATGGTCAGCTACTGATGATTGCAGTCATTCTCAGTACGCTGGTCCTACATAAACCCTACTGTTACACAGAAAATGTAAATAATTGTTTCAAGGACTTCCTATGTTGTTGAGCTTATGTTCAACAGGTTATTTTAGACATGGAAGGGTAGAGATGCTATAAGTGGGCAGCAAAGCATAGCCTAACTTTACCTTTGCTGAAGATAAGTAGCCATTCTCTTTATACAAGATTAAGGAATGTAACAAAATTAGTTAATAACTACATTAGCAAATCTTTGGCAACAATGTTACTAACAACATCATACAAAAAAAGTCTGCCTGAGCACACGCTTGAGTTGCTAGTAAGTGTCCTAAAACTAATGTTGATGTATATTTATATATAACATAACACGGTTTTCTGACTTCGGGTTGAGGACAAGGTGTTTCTTCCGGTCAGAGTTTGAGATGGTTTAATTTATTTTAGAGCTTCAACGTTAAGTCGACTTATCGATTAGCTGATCGACAGAAAAATGATCGGCAACTTTTTTTTGATAATTGATTAATTGTTTTAAGTCATTTTTAAAATGGCAGAAAAGGCTGTTTTCAGCCTCTCAAATATAGATTTCTCTGTTTTGTATCTAAATATCTTTAGGTTTTGGACTTGAAAAACTGGGGTCGACATTTTTGACTATCTTCTGACATTTTTATATATATATATATATATATATATATGATTATCCATAAAAATAATAGGCAGATTAATCAATAATAATTAAGATATTATTGGGAATGTATGTATGAGAAAATACAGAAAAAAATCGAAACGCGCAATAATAGACTTGAAGGATTAATGTTTCCAAAATGACATTGTGGACTGAAAAAACCCCAACTAAAGTAACTCAGTATTAATCACACATTGTAATGACTGACTGCATGATAAAGTAAAGATAAATGTTAGGATAAGTAGACAAACAAGTCATCCAGTGCAAGTACTGCTCTTAGTCAAAATGAAAATGTACACATTTTTTTCTAATGTACTTTTGTCGAAAACATTTTCTCACTCCTGTTTTACAAAGTTGATGGACAAACTGTCTCAAAGATAGCATTATGAATTAAAATCTGCCACAAATCCATTGTTCTGAATCAGACTTATTAGGTCTACCCAGCCCTGAATCCACTGCATATGCTATTGAACGCAGTTGTAGGCTTTGTGCCGGTGGTGCTGTGTTTTTATAGTAACTGAAAACATAGGCTTACACTGTGAAGAAATTATGTTATTGTTTCCTTATTCCTTTATGTGCTATTCTCATCAAAAAGGGGCCCAATGTGTAGCCTGCTTTTAGAATTTAAGAGAATTACATTTTTAATAAGGTAAGCTTGGATAAAAACTTATAACAACAACATTCCCTTTTAGAATAGATTGTTAGAAATAAAATGCTTCTTTTAATTGTTTTGAATAGGAAGTATAGCTGGATGATGAATTTTCACAGTCCCTACATTTGTTGTACACTTTGGGGCTGGAGCTAATGTAAAACAGTGCACTGTGCAGTATTATACAGAGTATGACAGTTTCTTAGCCTGGCTCTTGCAGCTGGTGGTTGTTTTCCATCAGTGTACCGCTCTTCTCCTGGCCAAGGACCCCCATATGCATTTGGCTCCAGAGTGAGGCCCCATTTAAGAAAATTATTTCTGGACAGCCCATATGAGACATTTTTCTGTTTTCTCATTTGATAGAATAAAATAACAAAGTGTCATGTGTGAAGACTTAGTTTTGGCAAAGTCTGAGCTGTGAACAAACACACCTTCAGTGCATTGTCTCTCTCTTTGCTAAATCTAACGCACACTTTGAGGCTGCTGTGAGTCACGGTTCCCTTTCATAACTACTGGACTGAATCATTCAGTAAGATGAGAAATATGTAGATTAAAAAGGCCTTACTTACATCCACAACAGTGGAATATTTTCCTCGTCACACCAAACAATCATTTGCAGCAAAGCAAGGAGGTTGTCATGACAATTCAGCTATGGTTCTTCTTCACTGCATCTCGACTGCTCGAATGAATGAGTGTGAATGTAAGGCAGCGACGTCAAGTGCTTTTCAGCTACACATCCCCTTTCGTAACTAATCTCTCCTTCCTCTGGGAGAAAGAAAATGAATGTAGCAGTAATGGTGAGACCCAATGAGAAAAATGAATGTTCTCATTCTGGAGAGTCGACATTTTCTTTTTGGGGGGGGGGGGTGCAGAGAACACACACAACTCAGTTCCCAGTAGATACGCTACATTAATAACCCTCCTCACACTGCTGCCAGGTGTCAGCTCGTCACTGTCTGAATGACTTACCTGCTTGTCTGTTTTGGGCAGAAAACAGCAGCCCTGCCCCCCATTTTGAGTAGGCACCACTGACTGACATCTTGAATGCCGTTTCCCCCCTTATTAATGTCAATTTGCTGAGCAAATTGCAATCGGATCAGTTTTTCTTGGACAGCAGTTTCAGTGGTATTTTCGCTTGTGGTTGGTTGTCCATTCAGAAATATAGGGAGATGTGGGAACGCTTGTCCACCTGAGCAAGATGTTTTTAAAATATGGAGTCTCACATTTAGCCAGACTCGTAACGTGCTGTGGCAAACTTAGACACAGCTCTATTTTTCAACCCGAGTTAGAAGTCAGTTTTTCTGAATATTTGATCTTTGAAAAGGCGCTTTAGGTGCACGTCCTGTACATTGATGTATGCCGCTTCCAAGCAATGATATTTATAGTCAAACTCTTCATCCGAATACCAACATTTATATCCGTCTTAACTGTTTAAGGAGAATAAAGAGCCAGTTTTGGTGCGATGCTGCAAAAAAGCACCGGATCTCTCATCTGAGTTGCATCACATGGACATAGTCAGCGTGCCATATTTTTTCCCTCTCTTCCAGTTTCTTGTTTCAGTAGAACTTCCCGGCATTGGTATCATTGGTGACCCTGTGCTGTTCTCTGTTGGAGTGTCAGGACTACGCCAGCTTTTACATTCGCTGGTTAGTTCCAATTGTACGTTGGAAAAAAAGGACTACGTTGAGGGAGGAGAGCCAAGCTACTGGAATGCCAAGACAAATGGCCGACTAGGCCAACGCGAGCATGTGGAATACATTTTTGCTGTCCGAACTTGTTATTCCTGTGTTGTCAGTGATCATTTGGGCTACTTAAATGGCCGATTTTCTCCTTGTTGCGTCAGTCACCTCTAGTAATTTTCAGTCACTCTTGAGCCTCTGACATGCTCCGCAGGCTGAGATTAAAAAAGTTTGTAGGTTAGTGGACTTTTAAAAGAATTAGTTGGATAAAACGATATACTGCAGGAAATGTTAATCGAGAAAGCCACTGGTAAAGGCCAGTGCACATTTAATAGCTTTAATTAAAATATTTCATAAAAAATGCTGGGATTAACATAAAGATTTGATAATAAAAGTTTGATAATAAAGGTGGCATCCACAAATGACAAATCAGTACCTTAAGAAAGCCAAATAGACTTGTTTACTTGAAGAAGATTTGGGTAAACTATGAAACGGGCTTTCCTGCTTATATTAGATTGTGTGTTCCCTGGAGTATATTAAAATAAATCAGTTTTATTTGAAACTTTATTTGGCTAAACCTAAACTTTCTGAGCCTGAATGGAGGTAGATAATGACAACATCTCAAGTGAAAGCTTAGTGGATTGAAAGAAAGAATTTAGTTTTGAATCCTCTAACCCTCAGTGAGTGGCAAGTACCACATTAAAATGCATTTGCTGCCACATGAACACTCAGGGAATCCCATTGCTTCACTTCTCTGTTGTGTTTATGTAAGCGTACTGCTCTAAAGATAGCTAATAGACATTCAGCACTTCATTTTTTTCCCTATCCTCATCCATCAAAATGAATTAAACTTGGCACGTCAAGCCTGCGCTATGAATTCCCATGGATTTCAGGAGAGCCCCTAACATGCTATTTTTTTCCCCTCCTCAAACACAACAGTGACAGTGATGGAGGCTTTATAATTTGTGGCAATTATTAGGTCTGCAGTCTGTAGACATGACATACTCCGACACCTGTTTTTGTAATTCACGTTGATTTTCACTGTCGCAACCGTGGCGGAGTAGTGAGACAGCAGGGAGGAGGCAGACAATTACATCAGCGTACCTTTCAGTCAATCAGACGTTTTTGAAGGTGCTTAAAAAAAAAAAAATGTATCCGTATTAATGAAAATGTCCTGCAGGTCATACGTCAAGGTCACATGGCCTAAGAGTTATGGCTGCACACACTTGTGGAAAAGAAATACATAGAAGTGTTGTGATATGATAAATTATACTCTTGTATTTTTAGAAATATTCAATGAAATATTGTAAAAAGCTTACTTTGGCGTTTGGTTAGTGTGAATGAAATCAAAGTTTTTCTACTTCTGCTCACCACCGAAATATCACTTTTTCAGGAAGTTCTTTAATACACTGTATATTTTCTCTGGAAGGAGTTTTGCAGTATCTGCTCCGGGCCGTGCTGGGATTTTGTCTTAGTTTTTATTTTGTGCATATATGTGTATATATTATTCGCTAGCCAAATACTGTGCCCTGGATCGAGGTTTCTCCTTTATCCTAAGCATTTTTCTTTGAAAAGCAATTAACTGATGTAAATGACATTTTTTTTTTTTGCCCTGTTGATTGCTGCAGAGCTGTTCTGGCACTCGCTCACCGCGTCTCCCGCTTTGTCTCTCTGTTTCAGACATCACTCGCCACCAGGTTTGCACAGGAGGCTTTTGGGAAGCAGTACAAACAAACCATCGGCCTGGATTTCTTTCTGAAAAGAATAAGCCTTCCAGGTGAGACACCTTCATAATCTTTTGGGAGTGCTCGCCTGTTCGGAGACTCGGCACAGACACGCGCGTTGCACAAGCACGTCGTGGCAAACTAGCTACAATAAAATACTGAGGATATATGTATTTACTTAGACGGACTGACTTTTCTGTTAGTGGTTTGTTTGTAATACTGTAAAATCAACCTTAAGGTTTGCACGTGTTTTTTTTGTGTACTTCACATTATCAGTGTTAAAAAGTACCAGAATGTTAATTTAAAGTCTTAACAAAGAGGCCTGTTGTTCCACCATCACTTTCTGTCATATTTTTATTTTTCATATTTTCTGGCACCGCTCGTATTTATTTGTCCTACCATTTCAAGGCAGAGTTTGTTCTTCAGGTTAACTCAGGAGCTGAATGTGTCTTTTCTGGTAGCTCCTCATTGTAGAGTGTCTGCCACTTCTCAGGCTTATTCACTCTGAAAGCTCTTCTCTCCAGAGCAAACAGCACATGGCCAATGGACAGTTTATGTCCAAACCGGCGAGCCTTGCTCATAATTCTGTGGGCACCGTACAGAGTAAATACATTAACATTTTATATCCATATCGCTGATCCCCAAGTTCAACTGATCTTTGTCCTGCACCACATAAAACATTCATGTTCTTATTTGTTTATGTTGAACCCGCAGAAATAAAGCCACACTCTGTATCCCCCTTAGATCTGTAAAATAAATGTTTATTGACTAATGCTATATTTAGACGAAAGCACTCCATTTTAACTTCCTACCATGTGAAATGGGGATTTTCAGCATTTTAAATGGCATTTTTCTAAAACTCTGCCAAGGCCCTAAGCTCCAGAAATCTGCAAAGTGCCTCCATTCTTTCATTACTAATAAAACAGCATTAAGCAAGGGCAAATTAAGTGCTAAAAGTAAAAGTTATGCTGATTTGTGAGTTGGCTGAAGGATTGTATTTTGATTTTGTGTCAGTTTCAGCTTATGAGACTTAGGAGAACTAAACCCCCAAAAATGTTGTGGTGGAGTCGGGATGAAAAGAGCCAACCATAAGCACAGACTGGGCTCAAAACGTCTTAATGCGAACTCGAACAAATGCTGTTAATCGTCTGACTTCTCTTTCCAGCAAGTTTCTTTCCTGAAAGTGCTTTACTGACAGTGTTAAACTGTAACCTTTGTTTAAATATAGTGTACATATCACTGAGGCAGCACCAACACTGGGTCCAACACCGGAGTTGTTAAATGGCCCATTTTCTTGGGGAATTGGGTGTTGATGAGCTGATGAAGAGGAGGGTGGCTCTGCGAGCTGGGTGGTCCCAAACGTTCGTTAGGACCTCCACCCTGCCTTGTATTGGAGAGGTTGTGTGGCTCTCCGGGTCTCTATGGGGCTGTAAGGGTCTTTTGCAGCAGGGGGGAGAGTAGCCTTTAGCCAGGGTTGGCCCCTCTCACCATGAAGGCCCAGCTTGTCAAACTTAATGTACATTTTCCAACGCAGGGAGAGGTGAGGTGAGGCCGACTGGCACACAACAGCCTCCTCTGTGTGTGCTTTTATAACAATACCTCTTCCAGATGTCTCTGCCAAACCAATGAGGTACAGGCGGTGAAGGGGATTGACTAGAGGTGAAGTTTACTTTATAAATTCTCCAACTTTCTGACGCTGCTTTGTCTGTGTCCATTTCACGTCGCATTAAGAGGACGATTAATTGTCAACTTGTTTTTTATTTCTTTTCTTCCTGACCTCGTTATCAGTTTTAAGGTTCATTTATTGTGCTCACAATCACAGTTTCTACTTCTTCAGATTCAGGTCAACTTTATTATCCCACATGGGGGGAAAATTTGTTCCAGTGCTTCAGACACGAGGACACCATAAAGTCCAGTAAAAACAATAGGATAACATACACAGTAAGAACACAACATCCTCATAATAAAGCACATTTGATCTGACTGAGACGGAATAAACAATAAAGATAAAAAAACAAAAAAAAACAGTCACTTTAATATCCACTTATATCAATTATGATATAAAAGGTACAAAAGTGCAAAGCATAAGCAGAAAAATGTCAGCACTGTTGAGTCAGCGTGAATCTTTGAAACATAAATAAAGCTCATGTCCAGGCATGGTGGACGGGTGGGGATGGCTCTCTATAACACCAAGGAACCGTTATTCATCGCACTCCTCAATGTAGCTTTACATTGACACTGTATAGTCTAGATGTAGTGACTGTGAACCTCAGCGTTTCCTTCCTTCGCTTTAAAAAGGGGACTTATGAAGGGGTTGACTCGTCCAGCCGTGTCCACAGAGTACGCTCTGCTCCCCATCGCCGCTCCAGCCCAGCGCCGGGCCCTCATCACACCAACATAAACTCCTCGCTGTCTGGTCTTCCCTCCTCCTCCACTTTTTTTTTTTTTTTTTTTTTTTTAAACCACCCTTTTCATTTTCCAGAGGAAGAAAATATTTATTTGGATTTGGTTTTTGTGCCCGTCTTCCTCTCTCGCACTCTCATTCACTCCTTCTTTCTCTTTCCACAGGCATAAGGACAAGAGTCTTCTTTTCCTCTCATTTTGTGTTTAATTATTGCTATTTTCCTTAACAGCACATAATTCTCCTCACTTTCCTAACTTGGCAGGATATGGCACAATGCAAACAGCTCTTCCCAGGCTAATAAGAAGTCAATTCTTTTCTGTCAGGGTATTGAGAATGTGTAAGTTAGAGGGCAAGCGTACCTATTCATCCCCCTCAATCTCTGGGCTGGATATTCTTGGATGTGAGGTGTGGGTGACCTGCCAGGCAAAAGCGCTTAGCATGAAAGATTAATCGCGGATTTATTGTTTCCATTATGTAAATCAACAACGTGGACATTTGTTATAGAAATCGCTCACCGCAACTCTAGTTACAGCCGACTCGTTATTTCCTCAGGATTATGAGCTTTGTTAAAACAAATAAGTTAATGATTAAAAAAAACATCCAGAATGGAAACCGACAAATTGCAGCATTATCAATTTGATTTAATTGATTAGCAGACGAAAGCACTTTTAAGCAAGAAAGTGGCACATCAGTGCCCTCTCTATAGAGTTGATTTGTTTGTGTTTTTTTTTACACATTTGCTGTCATTTCAAAGTCAGTTCTTTTTGACATTTGGAGGTGTTTTTGTATTTTTTTCTCTTCTGTAGGAAACTTGAACGTGACCCTGCAGGTGTGGGACATCGGAGGCCAAACGTTAGGAGGGAAAATGCTGGATAAATATGTATACGGAGCTCATGTAAGCTGACACACACACACACACACACACAAATTCACACTAAATCCTCTGTTGCTACTTTTTATTCTGCCTGACAATAATATATGCATCTCTGTTTCATGCTGCAGCTTCCTCTTCTGCTCTGAACTTAAGCCTTTTATTCCTTTAACATGAAGCAAGCAGACACACTTTGTCTTTGACTCCTGTAGCCTCAAGTAGGATAAGAAATGTATGTGGAAAGCTACAAACGAACCACTGTAGATGCTCGTGACAAGCACAGGAAGAATTTATTTCCCATTCCCTTAGAGTCCCGTATTGGTGACTCTGTTCAGGCTTATTGTTACAGCCACTCCCTCCCTCTGCAGCCAAATCATAATAAACTGTCATTTGGATTCACAGTGAGCATATCAGGTCAATAGAGCTTTAAAAAAAAAAAAAATCAGTGCATCACTTTTTGACTGACTAAACGTTAATAATACTCCTATGTATGCTTTTACTGCTCCCAAAGTGTAACTAGTTGAACTGTATAGCTGAATTCATTAGAAGAAATGCCCAGTATTTGATAGTACTGTGCTCACACATGAAGGAGTATCGGGGGGGGGGTAGGCTACTAATTGATCCATTTACTCTCATTAAATGCTTTACCTATGGAAAACTGAACAATGTGTTGATTGAAATGACAGCCGAGCGCTCCGCAAACACTGTAATTTGTGTCAGTGCGTACTAGTTTGTACATGTGTCAGCGGCATCAGCGTCCACAGGTAGCCGTGTTGCTTCAGACGAGTGCTATCTGTCACCTCCAGGATGTCTCTTGTTTGAAGAGGCCTACTTAAAGCTCGCGGTTTGTCTAATCTGAGACCCGTACTGCAGCACCAGATCTAACATTTGGGCACAGGCAGGACATTTTTCACCATATACCAGCTGCAAGCACACTTCTGTCATGTTTGTCTATAGAAGCTAGGCAAACATTGGTCGGAGGTTATTTTCCATTCCATGAATCTACTTGGCTTTAAAATATAGAGAAAGTGACATGTTTTTTTGCTCTAAACTGTGCCCTAATACTGTGTACTGTGCAGTATATTAACCATGTCTGCAGCACTTCCTTTTAGGGATGGGACGATTCAGGATTTCGTCACGGATCGCGATAACAAAAACACTCACAATGAGTTGATCGTGGGGAATTTCTGTTATCGGTATAATCGTAAATATCCTCACGAGTGACATGAAAAAGCTGTCTAGCTCGCAATCATGGTCGAGAAGTGGAAAATGGAGCCCGATTGAAGAAATACAGGAATTAATTATCATGTAAGAAAGAACAATGTTGCTATTTTTTTATCCTTAATTTATGCAGGGGGACCTTGTGATTACCATATTTAAGATCTTTTGATTATTTTTTTTTACAAAACAAAAGATGCGTGTCCCATCTGTGATGCAATAAAACTATATTTTTCTTAATAAAATTGTAAGGTAAACGGATCCCAGCATTTTAAGAGCAATTTGAACCGCAATTATTCCTGTCGTCCCATGCCTACTTCCTCTACCGTCTCTCTCCTTCACAGGCAAAATGTCGTACATCACTGCCACAGTACGACACTTCTCGTTAGCGCTGTGTGGAGCGTTCACACCCATTGTTCGGCACCGTGCGTCCTGTAATCCATCACGGCTGTGTCGGGAGAGCCTCGCGCTAATTGTCGGAGGCCTGAGCTGTCGTCACCGACCATGCGTGTTGTGACAGTGCGCTTCGGGCGAACAAAAAGCAACAGACGCCCTTTCGGTCGTGTCGCATCATGCAGTAAAGGAGAGACATTTACCTTGGCTCACGTTTAATTTCCAGCCCTTTTAACAAATCGCAAACATTCAAGCAGTGATAGCAGATAGTTAAACTATGCGGTTATTTGTCGTGATTTATGCCAACAGCTCTCGTATCTGTGTTTACTCTTTGATTCATTGATGTGTCCATGTAAACAGCTCCTTCGGGCCTCAGTGTTTGCTCAAACACGGCTCTGGTGTTGTTGCATGCGTGTTTCTGCGGTGCATACAGGTGTTGAGGATTCCACAGTGAGGAGGAGAACGTCTTTAGTCAGACAGCCTTCATTCATTACCTCAGATAGTAGACAACCAAACCTCACCTCTAGTCACCGTGCGTACAAAACTGGGGACATAGTTTTCATTTAAAAACAGCCCCACAGAGTCTTACCTAGATCATAATACTACTGAACCTCAGATTATGTGCGAGTGCGTGTGTCCCCTACTCTAAGAAGAGGAGCAGTGCCACCTACTGTTCCCTTGCTCCCTCAGTATTACTTAAGGTATTATGAATGAACATGAAATTAAGACGTGTACTCACAGTGTAGAGGTGAGCTGCTCAATCGAAGTCTGAGGACTGTGTTGTTCCTTTTGTGTTTTTCCTATGCAGGGGGTTCTCCTGGTTTACGATATCACCAACTACCAGAGCTTTGAGAATCTGGAGGATTGGTTCAGCATGGTGAAGAAGGCCAACGAGGAAAATGATATCCAGCCGGTTGTCTCCCTGATTGGGAACAAAGGTGAAATTACACATACATAAACACACCTAAGTAACTTGGTTTTCAGCGGGGGGGAAAAAAAAGCACAGTACTTTGAAAAGAAAGTTGTGTCCTTCAAATGTGGAAATTGCGTTTATTTTCTGCAAATGTAATTAAGGTGTCTCTTATTCATTGGAGAGTTTTTCCTCTATTCATTTCACCCCGACACATTTTTCATTGAGCGTGTCCGTGTTTGTGCGTGGAGGAGTGAGTGTTTGATGGTAGCAGACGTGTTTGTTAGAGCACCAGATAACTGATCGGTGCGATAAGCCAGTTGATAAGAGAGTGAGGTTTTGGAGCGATGGGAATGCTGATGTTTGTGAACTCCGGGGAAAGACTGACGATGATTTAAGATCCCCGGGCCAACGGACCTAGGGCACCGCTTATCTGTGCCCCCCCCCCCCCCCCCGCCACCCCCCGCCCCCCCCCCCCCCCCAATCCCGAGCCTGCGCTCCTGTCCCGAGTCGTTGGTTAAGGAGAGGAACTCGACGTTAACCAGACGGCTCTCCTCCTATCAGCCTGCACCCACCTCCAAAATAAAGAGTAATAATGATGACTCTTTTTAAACATCCCCTTGACAGATGTGGAGTCATGGCTGCCGCCGTGTTATTGTAAAGTGAGGCGTCAGTGTGTGTGTGTGTAATGGTGACTGTCCACCTTCCCGGGCAATGATGAACGGTCAACAGAGTGGTGCCTGCACACAGGAAGCTCTCGCTAATGTTACTCAACGGGGACCATAGGTCACGGTTTAATTCGCCTGTCTTGAACAGATTCTCTTGTCTTCGCATCCGTTGAATCTCCTAATGCCCCGGCTTTAACGTTGGGCGCCTCTGTATTTAGGCTAGGTTTTGGGTGTATGGGTGAGTGTGTGTACTGTAATGTTTAAGTAGTGTTCATCCCGCTGTCAGGCTCCTCACCCCCACACTCGCACAGTCATTCTCTCCCCCTAATGGCTCTATTGCTGAGAACGGCCCATGTGTGTTTTTTCGGTTCCTACAGGCTGAAAAAAGAAAAAAGAAAAACAAAATCCCACACAGATTGCCCCACGAGGAGCAATCTATTACCTTGCGAGACTTTATGAATCCCTGAACCCTCCCATGGACTCCTTTTTTTTCATTTTTTTTTTTTTTCAGAGAGCTTCAAGAGAGTTAGTCTAGCTATCTCGCTGGACATGTCCACACTTCCATTTTTATTTAAGTTTTTCGCCTCCTCACCCTGTCCCTTATTTTTAGTATTGTAGCATTTTTGTATTTTTTTTCCTCCAAAATGAATACTTGGCACACATCAACAATAAGCTGTACACAGCATTCTTTTGGGAGTGGAGTTTAGATTTCTTTTAAATGGTTCCCATGATGTTGGACGAAGTGAGGCAACATGTTTGTGACAACCGAAATAGAAGTCCAGACATAACAAGGAGCTTTTAAAAACACTAGAGATTTATGTCTCTGTGAGGGCTTGTCTTCGGGGACATTTTTAGTGTTTTTACTTAGATAAACGTAAGTTGAACACTGGCTGTAGATGTCATGTCCGTAGTAGTACCTAATTTAGGTGCTGGATGGAGCAGAAAGAGTTATACATATGCAGCGGAACGTTTTTTTTTTCTTCTCTCCGTGTAATAAAAGTCCAAGTATTATAAAATTTGTTCTTAAGATAAGTCAACACGGAGGCTACAAATCAAATGTGACTCTGTTCGGCTTATTAACAGTACATGTGCTACTGTATGCATTGAGTTTAACTTTCCTGAATTACCCTGTGCCTGCCTTCTAGTTTAATTTGAACACTTCTTTACCCAGTGTACGGTAAATGAGCCTATGGACCAGACTGGTTCATTAATGATGCTGTCCCCTCCTCTCCTCACCCTGGCCTGACTGCCCTCCTGTGCCATGTCACTGCTGTGGAACAACCTTTCCTTTCTTCGGCTTAGCATGGCCGGCTGGGGTTAAGTGTGCTTGTTAAGCGGCAGTATGCTGCACCCCCATGCCCTCTACATGCTGCCCAGAGCCTTGTGTTAAATAATGGCACCACTTGTAACAATTCAGAGAGGAAGCCAATGAAATGTTTTATTGAGGGCACACACATGCGCACACACATTTATTTATGCAAGTGCATGCACACATGCGTACACAGACACTCGCAGAGAAACACGCACTTAGGTAAAGCGACACACTTGTGGAGTTTCTGGGAACACACGGGTAATGGAAGAATGCTAAGCTCTTGGTCTGTCTAAACATACTATAACTGTTTATTACAGCGCAGCCCAGTGTAACACCGTATGGTACACAGGAACCTCTCAAGAGAAATGTTGGCTTGTTGCGCAGTCATCTCTCTCCACCACTCGAGTGTTTCATTTTTAGTAGACTAATAAGTGCTATGTGTTTTTGAAAGGGCTCCAAACGATAAATTCTGTTGCTCTTTGCTTAACAACAGCTGCGTTTGGCCTGTGACTGTTTGCATTTGAGATCAGACATTGTCTGATATGAAAAACATGGCACACTGTTAGCAGGTTTCATCCATTTTTTTGCATCGTTTTGTAAGCAAGTAAAACTTTGTTAACACCTTTTTAAACGCGGGTTACAAAGTGCTTTACAATAACGTCGGTACAGAAAACACAAAAACCCAAGCGAGGAAAAACACTAATCAAAACGATATACAAATGCAACGCACTTATGAACACAGAAAACATACAGCAACCAGTTACCACCCAGATCAACCCGTGAACTTATAGAAAATGATTATAGAAATCATAGAAAAGACAACTTTTGAAGTTATAGAAAAGCCAACTTAAAGAAGTGTGTGTGTGTGTTGTAATGTACAGCTATTATCATTGAATGGGACCATCAGCATTTTAAAAGGGCTTATGTTACTGTTAGTGCACACATTTCTTTTTAGACATTAAGCCTGTGTCGTTTATCAAACCAATTTGTTTTTATTAAGTGGGGATCGCAGGACCCCTGCTCGCTCCCCACCCATCACCCTTCCCATTGCTAGCTCTCTCTCCCTCAGGAACTCCGGAGCATCCATCATAGACTCGTACAGCCCTTATTTGGGTGACTTAAATGGGTTCATTTCTCTTAACCCCTCCTCATCACTCATGGCTTTTTCGCTCAGAGGTTCTAACACTGTTCACTGCCGATCCACTCAGGCCTGCCATGGGAAACGTTCCCTTCTGCAGGGAGATAAGGTCCCCGCATGAAGAGAACTTTTACACTCAATTATGTCTTACCTGTCTTTCTCTTCTGCTCCCCCCCTCTCCTTTCTCCTCTAAGTCCCTATCTTACGCCATCTCTCAAACATGTGCATTCATTTTAATCCCTGTGCAAACATTAACTCTTTCAATCACACACTTAGAGCTACTCTTAACGCTTATCTCTCACATGTGTAGACTAACACTTCTGCCGTAGCTGCCTTTGCTTACAGTAATGTCTTTTCATTGGCTCGGAGTCTCTGTTGTGTTAAACAACATGCGTGTTTGCTTTCTGCACGCTACGGCAGATCTCACCGCATACCGTCGTTACCCGTCGCACTTCACTCTCCCCAGTTTTCCATCCTGCCATGTGAAAGTTAAAGCAAAACATGGATCTCCCCTAACTCTGGATTCTCGTGAAGCATGTCCTTGCCACCAACATTGTTGGTCTTGAGTTGTTTGCCATCTTGGCAAGGCCTTGGGTGGAGTTGAAGCCTCCCCCCTCCCCAGCTCTCTCACCCCCGTCACCTCCCTGCCCCCGTAAAGCTGCCACAGTTCCTGTCTGTTCAGTGCAGGCCTGCACATTTCTTAATAGAGAGATGCTCAGAAGTCCAGGAGCGCAGAGGAGCTCAATGCGCTTCTGTTTTTGGTTTAGCTCAAAAATGTTTTTCCTGGCTCAACCCACTCGTACTTAGGTCCTCTTACAACAAACTAAAAGGTCCTAATTGCCCCCAAGGGAAAGGTTTAGCCACAATAGACATGTGGTGGGACAAAAGCCCAGTGCTCTTACCCCAGCACCCTCACCCCTCCCCAGATAGAAGGGATGAACACGTCAGCAGTGTCTGTTTTGCACTGTGGGTAGCTCGAGACCACAGGTTCGACACTGTAAAACATTATATACACAATATATAGACCTAGTAAGGCCTGGTGTACGGTTCGGTAAAGATCTGGAATGTTTACAGTTTACACCAAATCCAGTGTTTCCTGTCTCTCTTCACATTTTATTAAAGGTAAAGGGTCAGAACAGACATGTGTATCAAATTGTCTCTGTAACCGCACTGACTGTGGCCTGCTGTCTCTCTGTGAGTCTGGAAAAGATGGGAAATGGAGATTCAGGTTACAAGGATATGGAGGGATGAATGTAGAATTACAGCTGTATTACACTGCGGCTGATAACTCAGTGTAGTCAGTCACAGCTGCAGACGCCGAGACGTGTGTCCAGCACAAAATACTTTTCTAGGTTTGTTAAAGCCTACTCAGGTGGCTGATGGGAGGTCTTTCCCACACAGAGCAACGAGTGCTAATCTGCGGCTCCTTGCTAAATGAACTAAATGCTAAGATTGAATTGTAACAACAGTTTGACCCAGCTCTGGTCCCTACACTCATCTCTCTTAACTCTTGTGCCTGTCGAAACATGGAAAGTCCTCATTCATTTTAGCCATCCATAAAGCAAATATTGTTGCACATGCAGTAGATGATCAGTCTTCGCATACCTTCTTGTGTGGCAAGTCATGGGCCATTTGAGTTGCACAGCACAGCTTAGCCACCTGACCTGAGTGCAGCCTGGAACCCTCATCACGCTCAGGCTTTACTTTATTTCTCTGCTTCACAACATTGATATGGAGGAATTCCTGGAAGGGGCCTTGCTGACACGGGGTTGGGTAAATAACCGATTGATCTGGATCCACAGGCATTCATTATAAATATATGGGAAATATCAACATCGTTTTTCCCTCCTTTTTTGCTGAATCTACTTGTTTGTGGTGTGAAATATTACATCACTGTCTTTGCACCCGTCTCCTGCTCCATGTTACAGTTCACTGCTGCGGCTCGAAGTTGAATATGCAGGCCAGTCCAACGCATCATTTCTCGTAGGAAGACTTTATAATTATGAATAGACTTATAGTGATGCGATGCGTACAATTACGAAGGCTCCCCTGTGCTCCGTATAATTATTATAGCTCATAGTTACGCTGCCGGCTCACAGAGGCATGTATTACTGCTCGCCCATAAAAGTCCACTTAGTTTAACAGCGACAGGAGAGCTCGGAGGACATGGCCAGTGAAACCCAGGGCAGCGTCTTGTGCGGTCGGCTCAGAGCTGGGCCTTTTGTTCACTTTTCACGAGTCCTGGGAGCCCGTTAACCCAGGCTGCGAGGCCCTCGGCCCCATGTTTTACTGTAGCAGTGACAGCCCGGTACTCCAGCTCTCTCCCTGCCTGTAGAGCTACTGCTGGACACTTTGTGTTTTACATTCCCTGACCGGAGAGGAAGACCACATTGTTTTACAAGCCGCTGTGGAGTATCTGACCGTGTTTCAAAAGTGTGGATGCATGTGTGTGCGTGTCTGCACATCGTTTCATGAAGAACGATCAAATGACAAGATGAGCTGTGATCAATGAGCTGTCGACAGAACACTTCTGACCTAGTGGAAAGCGAGTCCCCTGACGGTCCCGGCCCGTTTCAGGCCACCGGGGCAGGGGCGCCGCCGCACAAAGAGCGCTCTGTCTCTGTCAGGAGTCCCATGAGGACTCCTGCACGGGCCCCGCTCACCCTCACAACACCAGGCTACTAACAGCACTTCATCTGTCTGTCCTCACTCAGAACAGTCATGATAATATTATTAGCTCTCCTTCAAGCTCTAATACTGATACACTGATAATTATCTCAAATTATTCCACCACAAGTTAAATTCTCATAAATCTAGATATACAATGTCCAAAGTAATATCAGTATAGAATTGGCTACAGATATTATGCAACTGTATATGTGTATATACATACATACATATATATATATATATATATACATACATACATATACAGTGTATATGTATATATGTATATATATATATACATACAGTATATACATACATACATATACAGTGTATATATATATATATATATACACACATATGTATATACATATACACACAGTATATACACATATGTATATACATATACAGTTGCATAATATCTGTAGCCAATTCTATACTGATATTACTTTGGACATTGTATATCTAGATCTATGAGAATTTAACTTGTGGTGGAATAATTTGAGATAATTATCAGTGTATCAGTATAAAGATATAAAGGCTAAGGATAACCATTTCTGTAATACTTCTGTATGATACTGTATTTAAAAAAAGAAAAAAAAGAAAAGGAAACTTAGAACTAGCCAGTACTTTAAGGGGATATTTACTTATTGTTTACATTTACATTATTTATAATATTTATATTTGTAATACTGGTACAGACCTATTCTGCCTTTCATATTTCAAACCACAATTTTCATGAGTTCTCATCAAGTCATGTAAACCAGTTGGACCCAATCATTTAAATGCTTCACATAAATTTTACTAGTAATTTTAAAATTTTTTATTAGCCACTGGTGTTGTGAAAGTTAAATCAATGTCTAATTCAATCAGACACCGCCCAGAATGATTCATTATACTTTTACTGACTTAGTAACAGTTTCCCTGTAACTTGTACCAGAACATTTAAGGCTAAATAAAATGTCACATGCTATTAACTTTACCAGTTGGCTATCAGACTTTGAGGGGAAATTATCCAGCTGCTTTTCCAGACTCCTGCAGTTTAATATTAATTTATGATAGAGCGTGTAAGTGTCCACTGACTTACTGTGTTTTTTTGTAGCATTTTGTAGTAGTTCATGTTGATGCCGGGATATATGTCATTGTTTTGTAAAACAACTTACTAACCACCAATATGTTACGGTGTTTTTGACCAAATGCTTTGCTGTAATGTGGATGAGTTGGACCTTAAAGTCACCCTGTGGAGTTTATGACCACTAGTTACGCTGGTGTGCGTATTTTTTTTGTGATGTCGCTAGGGCCGCCTCCTGCGCCTCTGACGCATTGAAATCAGAAAGGAAGCAGTAAACTCACTATCAACGTATCCAGGGCACGCACTCCATTTTTCTCCGATAATGCTATTTTCCTGGTACCCACTCAAATGACCACCTGTTGATCCCGGTGACTCACTCACTATATTGAAAACCTATCAACATCACTGATGTCGTCATATTGTTCTTGTGCTCTACCAGCACATGCACGAGGACCTATAGTCGTGCCACGAGCACAGGCGCAATGCAAGGATGGTGTTCGTGCACATCAAGAGTGGGTTGCCTTAAGAGGTAGCAGTAAGATGATAGGCAGAGGACTGCAAATGTTTTAAGGAAGGAAAGGCCATGTTTGAAAGGCCTAAAGGGCACACACAATGTGTAGATGAAAAATATTAAATGTAAAAAAAAAAAAAGAAGAAACAGCCATGCCTGTTTTACACTGAAAATTTAAATTTAAAATTGAAAACATTTTAAATTGGGGGGTATTAAAGCAGCATTATACTAAAGTGTCTTTTTAAAATACACTGTAATTTCATACCACAACCGTCAAGTCACATTAATGTAAAAACTTCCCAGGTTCTTTTGCAAGGGACACTTGGTCAAGACAGTAGAACACAGTACAAAAATCAAGCAACAGATAACAATAGGAGGACTAAAATGAGCTAAGAATACACATGTAATAAAGGAGACAGTGTCATAGAATATAAAATAGTCTTGAAACCAGCCAGCGATATAAAATTCCACAATTTAAATAGATTGTGTCTGCAGCCTACTGTATTTACTGGGGCAGAAAACACGAAGGTTCGTACATTAGGGATAGACAGCTGATGATGGCTTGGGATCTGAGATAATGCTCGCGAATAAGTTTGCAGAGATGCGAGAGATGGCCAACATGTCAGGGTTTTGTGCTGATGCATTTAGGGTCCAGGGTCCTTCACTACGTATAAGCACTGCAATGCTACGTTCGCACTGCAGGCCTTCGTGCCCAATTCGGATTTATTGCTGAGATACGATTCTTTTGTTGGTTGTTCACATACTTTAAAAAAATTAATAAAATGTGGCCAAAATCAGACTGCAGTGTGAACTGGTCATGGTCTTGCACTGACCGGCATGTGCAAAAGACCAATAGCAAAGATGTCGCACGCAGCATGCCGTCGCACGGAAGTAAACATGGAGACCACTGAAGTCAGCATTTACGGTTTCAATTATAAGTTGATGTGCAGTGGAAAACTGCAAACTCCTGTGCAGATGAAAACAAGGACGAGGATGATGAGAAAGAGAGCCACATTTTGAATGAGGTCTTTCTGTGGTGCAATGGCTGCTACTTCTGTATTATACTACCTGTATTAATTAAAATGGCCCCAATCAGAGTTTAAAATATCAGATTTCATTGGATTTGTGCTGTTCACACTTATATGGATTAAAAAAAATTATCTGAGTCACATATGCACAAAAAAAAAAAAAATCTGATTTGGGCCACTTTTGCCTGCAGTCTGAACGTAGCCATAGACACTGTTCTCATATCATTAGTTTTCTAGTGAAGCGGTAGAGACTCACAAAGCCCCATTGAATGTCAGAACTGCAGAAAAGCTCTGGGATGTTTTTAAACTTAGTGGTTTGCTCAGACAGTTGTAAGTCATTTCATTAGGAGTTGGACTTGGTTTGATAATCCCTGCCCTTACTATACAGTCTGAATTGTTTCATGGTCGTCATTGAGGGGAAACTGAGGCAAACCCTCTTAACAGGGTCTTAAAGACGTAGTGTGAGGTAATGTTGGAAGTGATAGGTTCTCCCCTGGGGTTGATTAGGCTCAACCCTGTAACTTTCACTTAATGTGATATGACCCCTCAGAGCCCCAAGTTTCTGACAACACACCCACCCACCATTACTACCACACACACAGACGCATAGACACACACACACAGTTCACACATTCCACCCTCAGCCCTCAAACTCCCCACTGCACCAACTGCTGTTTAGTTTAAAACGAGGCTGCCGGCAATTAACTGTGTTATGTCAAGCTTATTCTCTGGCTGTTGCTCTTGGGTAAACTGTTCCAATTGGTCCCCAGCAGCCGACTCGGCAGAACAGTAAGTAGGTGTCTCTGTTATCACAGCATGGTTTTAAAAAGCCCACTGAGGATCACACAGTGCAGTGTTGGATTTCGAGCTGGTTAGTCAACGTAGAGCTATTAGCTTATTGTTTTGCTCTGGCAACATGTGGTGGTGAACTGTAAAAGTAAAATCCATCCCTGAATTCTCACATCGTCCACATTTGGCCTCTTACTGTGTCAATGAGAATAACAATAGAGTGCGTTTGGAAATGCAAAGTATGTTGCCAGTACGTTTTTGATTCGAATTTTCCCATTTAAAGCGAGAGAGTGTATGTACGTTTTTAATAAAGAAAATAACACATATCTTGAAGTAAAAAAAAAAAAAACTTGTTTTAATCAATAAAACCAGTAGCTTAAGGTGGCCACTGTTAGCTAATGTCAGCAGCATTACCCAGTAACTATCACTTGTCACTCAAAGAGTCATAAAGTTAACAAATTGACTCAGTAATGTCAATAACAAAGCAATATCTAGCTAAAGTTTGCTAACATTAGCGTACATTAGCCATTATAAACTGATGGTTCTACCAAACCAAGTAAGGTTCATTCAAATAAATTGACAAATTAATTTTGACACAGATTCATGCATTTTCAACTCTTATCTACTCGATCATACATTCATGTAGAATCTACATTCAAACTGGAAAATGTTCCACATCTTTCATACATTCTGGGTATTATTCACTTTTCAAATTCCATTAAAGGCTTTTCAAAAATATTCAACATTGTTTAAAGTTTTGTTATAATTGAAAAAATGTAAAAACCCACTCAACTTCAACCTCTTCTAAATCATTCATACATTCACATAGAAACTCCATTTAAACCTTAAAACGTTTCGCGACACTTTCTTACTTTAATGCATCTTTTTCATATCTTTCACTCTTCACACAATCGCAGTTCAAGTTTCCTGCAACACATAACCAGGATACTTGTTCTTCATTTGAGGGAAGGCGATTCAGCAACAGTATTGGTTTGAAAGCATTCTCTGGGCAGATCCCTCTAACCAAAATCCAGCCTCCTTACTAATTTCTAGTTTTTAGTGACTCCCTCCAAGTCTGTCTGGTTTCAGGATAATCAGGTCTGCCAGTGAGCAGATTCTTTCCATGAAGGAGTTCAGCTGACATCCCCACAGACACCAACTTGTGGAGAGGAACATCCATATTTTCTTCTTATTTGGTTGTGCTCCCATTTATGTAATAGGTCACCACAATAACAAACCGGTTATTTACGGTAAAAGCCTAATTTATCCGCCAGATATTAATCTCCAACTGTTGTCTTGTAATTCACCGCAATGACAGGCAGACCTTTTAAATAAACACTGACGGTGACCAGAGTGAGCGGGGGCCATCGCTCTTGACGAGTGATGATCCCCTCCACTATCTCTACGCGCCCGGAGGCCTAAACAGTTTAGTTCGTGTTTGCAGTCACTTCCTCGGGGTTGTTAAGCTGATGTACAGTTTGACAGAAACAGAGGGAAACCAGATCAGCGGAGGAAGATTGTTTTGACCTGATAAGTAGAAATGGGTACATTAGGGAGAGAAATGGAGCAAAAACACTAAAACTGTGGGATTAGTCTTGTATTCAGTTTACACAGACAGATGGCGGAAAAAAATATTTTGTGTGAGAATGTGGGCCCACCTACAGTATTAGTTTGTGACTAAAAGGAAATACGTAGTCGTTCACAAATCATGAACTGTAACAAGCACAACATTGAGGTTTGTCTTTTAATGCATATTGGTGTACTTATGCATTGTCATCCTAATTAAAATATAGGATGACAAAGAAATCTCACCACAAGGTCAAATTTAGTAGATTTACTGCGGCTTTATTTGCATCATCTGATTTTAACATTTCTCCAGTTGTCCTGGGGTTTGTGGATAATTTTTTTCAGAGCACCTGAAATGGAAAATTTTAATATTTACAATTCTATGATAACCTGCCCAGGGGCAAAATCTGCAGCTGCTACGCATCAACTGACACTTCATTTAATTTATTACTTTTCAACTGACACTTCAAATACTTCAACTGATATTTCAACTGCTGTCACTGCTTTCATAACAAGTGACAATTATTTACACAACACACACTTAAACTATCTCTGCCGCAACTTTAGCTGAAATCGACTAATTTCACTGAAACGAAAACGCTGTCATCGTTTAGACTTCAATTGACATTTCAACTCTGCGAACCAAAAATTCAGCGGCTTTCAGTGCTTGAACCTTTAACAAAAAGTTACAATGCCTTTCAGCGTTTACAATGCAACATGCACCTCATAATCGCCATACATCTCACATGCAAACACTTGACATTGACACTATTAACTTGTTTACAGGGATTGCGCCTGCAATTTGCAGCGAAAGCTAAATGAAATCTTCTGCGGAGATGCTGCATCTTCTAGTGTTATTTAGTGTTTTAGTGTTGGCCTGATTCTAAATCACCCCCCCCCTTGATGCATACACCCACAGGCGGGATCCAGAAACCTCACTACACCTTTTTGACTTACAGTAACGTGCCGCTCTCAGCCCCTGGGCCACCATGTTAATGTTGGTTAATCTGACTGTCACACATGATTGATAACCTTTCCCAAGTGTGCAGGATCCAAAGGATTAGCAGCGTTTACTTCTAGTAGCATGCTGGGTCCCTCCGCTGTTAATGACTGGAAT
Organism: Bovichtus variegatus; assembly: GCA_943593645.1. Lineage (NCBI taxonomy): Eukaryota > Metazoa > Chordata > Actinopteri > Perciformes > Bovichtidae > Bovichtus > Bovichtus variegatus. Next base: position 146,037 of record CALSCE010009297.1, read on the forward strand.
TAATAACGTGCTGACGCCTATGAGACAGCTCTGTTTATGTACAGGCCGAGACATGACAGTCTGCCCTGGACACTGAGTAGTTGTAAAAGTGTCTGCCCTTGCCCAGAAAGGTTTGTGTTTATATGTCACTTATGATGATATGATGATGGTAATATTCGTTCTAGTCTAAAATTATTCTTTCCAAATGTATTTTTTTTGCTCGCTGTGGATTGGCCTTTAGCTTTTTTGGGTCATATGACTTACTGAGATATTAATAATGCAGGATTAGTGCACTGTTTACATTTCTTCCTCGCTATGTATCGGTCTCTCTCTTTCTCTGCTTCTGGCTTCCTCCCTTCCTCACACACACACACACACACACACACACATACACACACACACACACACACACACACACACACACACACACACACACA
>CALSCE010009297.1:153447-181962 GCA_943593645.1 Bovichtus variegatus
TGTAACACACACACACACACACACACACACACACACACACACACACACACACACACACTTAAAGATGAGTTACTGTAAAATTGCCTTCAGTCAGTATTCCTCTTTCAGGATTTGTGGGGTGGCTGGATGAAATGTGTTCAGAGTGTGTTCTCTGTTTTCCTGTTAGTCAGTTGTACGGGTGAGATAAAGAACAGACTGTGTGTTTTTTTTTTTTTTTTCGAGGCCTTGGCCTGTAGTTCGAATATTTAGCAGGAATGATTTCTTGGGTGGTTTACCAAAAAGGAAACGAGACGTTTTCTTCTTTTTTTTCAAAGTTTACACGCAGCTATCATTTTATTGCTACGATTCACCTTAAATGAATATAGAAATAAGACTTGGTGTGTTAGTATGAAGCTGGTTGTTTAAAAGGAGAAATACTGTAATCATTCTGGTAAGTGAAAATATTTTTATACACAAGTATATTTTCCTCAGCCATTGCTTTGGAGACATTTGTTTTGATGGTTAGATATGCTGCAGTATATTTCTAAAGATGAACCCATCAACACCTAAAATCAAATCCTCTTCCTTCCTATGACTGCAACGCAGATTTGTTGTAAGAGTTAAAACAGGGAGGTGAAACCAAATGCTCTTTTATGTCTGTGGTGCTCCTCAGTTCAACAGAAAAAGGAAATCGGTGTTAAGAAAATGCTGTAGTGGACTGAAATGAATCGGTTTTCAATTTGCCAATTAGGGGCTTGCACTAGCAGTGCTGTGACGTGAACTGTGTACTGTTATTTTACATAGAAATATTTCAACTTTACAATCTTAAAATCAATATTTAACTTTTATATTCTTTATTCTTAAGATTATATCCAACTAATTGAATAGTATCTCCCTTCTGCAGATGTTTCCTGTAGAGTCTATGTTGCATTTTGATAATTTAGCTTTACATTTTCACGCTGTGTGACATTTCCGGGGTCGTCCTGCTAGAGGACAATTCAGATGCTGTGTTGATAAAGTGTTGATGACGGTAGGGGAATATGACTCAGGAAGTACCCGAGTGTCAAGCTGAGCGTGAGCTGAGCTGAAATGTACAACATTTTATTAGAAGTCTCTACATAGCCTTATTCAGCTGTCCGTTATAGAACAGAAGTTCGCATTGAAGAATGGTTATGATGCATGAAATGCTTCATAGGATCTCCATTTGGACCACATTTTAATAGCCTGTTTGACAGTATGTGTATTGTTAGAGGCAACTGAGATATTGTACGTTCAACCAGTTTTGTCAAAGTAGTTTCTACATGCTAGTACATGTTGGCATGATTTATGTGTTTGTCCACCGACCGAAATATCCGCCATATGTGTAAAATATGTATTTGTAAAATAAAAGCTCCATTTCAAAGCAGAAATCATCCTGTAAATTGTGTTTATGTAAACAAAATGTACGCTTTAAAAAAAAAAAAAAAATTAAGAATGTACAGTTTAAAGTGAATGTTTAGCTAAACTGCGACGGCGTTTTGTGTTTCTAAATAAAAATGCTACATGGAAAACAAGAACTAATTTGTACGGTGCATCTGTAAGTACATGATTTTTATTTTATTTTTTAAAAGCACTGAAATTAGTTTCTTCAAAAAAGTCTTACAAATAAAAAATGTTTCCTGCCATTGACAGTAATGTTGTATCACGGGACATTATACACCTATAAACTAAAACCTTACTTAAGTAAAAGTATGTAAAATGTAGTTAAGTGTCAAAAGGAAAAGTACTCATTCTGTAAGAAAATGTTCTCCATCAGTGTTTTACTATTATATATGATGTTTTTGGATTAATATTACTTCTGCATTAATGTGTATGTTGCATTTTACAGCTGTAGATGTTCAAGGTTGTTCTAATTTACTACTGTTCTGATAAAAAAAAAAAACCTGAAATCAATCAGAAACATTCAAATTTAAAATCACCAAAAGTGTAGATACATGGTTTTCACTGGACAGAAAGGGGATGAATAATTGTAATCTGAAAAGTAACTTTTGTCTCATAATGGGCGAGTTTTGATTTGACCAAAACCTAAATAAACCTAAATAAAATAATAATTTTCAACTGCAACTCATACAGGTCCAGCTAGTGTTCATTTCATCATCAGGGAATTATTGTTCTATACTGCTGGGAAGTACTGGAAAAACTTTCTCGGCCATATCGTCCCTACTGGTTTCCCATCAGACTTTCATACTTACTCTTATCATTTTCTAAATAAATAAACTTGACTCTATGTGGTAATAACATTGAATGTGTTGAACCCTGCAAAAGCCTGAATTAGCAAATGCAGTTAGTTTGAGCAGTATAGTTTCACCAAAACACGAGCTCTGTGAATGTGTGCCGGCCTTCTCATCACTCAGCCTTTGGCAGCTTGTTGCCACATTTGAGCCTCGGCTTCAATGCAATTTTTCACTCCATGTTGCTAACACACACCTACAGGAACAGGCCCCGGAGGAGCTCATACGAGCGGCAGGTGATGGGAACTGGACTACAGCTGATGAAGGCATTACAGATTAAGGACCCATGTGTTGAAATTCAAGCATAAGGTCTGAAACTTGACCACCCCCCAAGATCCCCTTCTATACAAACCAACCTAAGTCTCTGGTAGCTAATGAGCCACCTGGTCTTTGTTCAGTAAATCTTCACTGAAACAGCCCCTAAATCCACTCTGGACAGATGATACAAACGGCTTTATAAACGGTTGTAAGATGTATTAATTAATCACTTAAATAGTCCAGCCTTTTGTTGCTGTCACGCAACTGAGAGTTTTTTTTTTTTTTTTTTTGCTGAGTCAATGTCACTGAAGCCGCCGGTGTATTTAGGAGGATTAAGTGCATTCGAAGCGACAAGGACAAACGAAGGAAAAGACTGTAACTTTATGGGAATGTCTTGCGTTTGACCTTCTTCCAGGTGTTTTCAAATGTCTTTTTGCAGAGCTCCTACAAACAACACTGAAACTTAAAGACGAGTGAGGCAGCCCAGCTGGGGTCATTCTAGCACACGTGCATTGTTTCGCTTGAGTGGACGTCTTAGGAGTCGTCTCTGCTGAATTTTTGTCAAGAGCTGTCACCGACGCTGACAGCCGAGACTTGCCCTTGGCTTTGCGGCTGTTTAGACAGGTGTTTTTGCAAAGAAAACAACTGCAGCCCGTTTCCAGCTTAGGCGCTCATCACACTGACGTCCCTCAAAAGACGGAAGGAAAGAATATCATGGTGCGGATAATGCCCGGGAAGGGTGAGGCTTTATGACAGATTGGCAAAAGTCAAGGGCGATTTGCGTCCAAATTAATTTGTCTGCCCGTTTCCTCCATGCGAGTCGGTTTGTGTGTTAGTCGGTTTTGGTGTTTGCTCACTCTCCATTTGGTTACACATACCAGCGAAGATGCAGAAGTAAACAGACAAACAGTACGACGTATTTGTTCATATTTAGTTGACCACACTGACACATTAAATTTGCTCACTACTTTGTAGTCTCAGAATACGTTTTTGGTCCACCATGAAACCAAAACACTTCTCCCCTCTGAAGGTCTTTGCCTCTTCTTCTGTATTTACTTTGAATTCAGTGGGCACACGTCCTGCTTTTTTTGTGTTTCTCTTTCCTCTTCCTCCCCGGCTGCGCTGAAAAAACCCGCACACGACAGGCTGGTAAGAGGGCCCATAGTTGTGGGCTGTGCTTTTTTTTTTATGTGGGCAGAACGGGGCCTCACCCTCTTCCGTTTTCCACCTGTGCAGAGTGCCAGACCCACAGCGTTGAGGGAGTAGGCAGGACTGAGTCAAGCCTCTGATGAGCTCCAGTCCCCCTGGTCCCTACACTGGCTCCTATTCTCTGTTACAGCGCCCTGGGAGGAGTGACAGGCAAGGCAAGGCAGTGCCTGCGCTGGCCTGCAGTTTCTCAGTGCCAGCAGTGCTCCGTTCCCAGGGTACTTTAGAGGATTGCGCTCCTCTGTTGTCTGTGGGTGTCCCTAAGTGTGTGTGTGTTGGTAGATTGCGATCGGAGAGTCTCGTTTGCAGCTTGTGTAGACAGACGGGACTGTCCTGGTAGGTGCCGTGTGTCTGCTCCGGCTGAAAGGCACATGATTTATTTCAGGGGCAAGGATGTGGGCATTCAGAGGGGTCATATTTATAGTCTGCTGGTCTGGTGAGAAGACCTGCCAGTAAAAGCACAGATTCTGAAAAAGAGGCACGGGGACCGAAAACTGAAAAGTCTCTCTCTCTTCAGAGGGCATGGATGAATGCTATTTTCAGTGGGCTGTAATGAATAGTACTTAAAACTGAAAAGCTCCTGTATCAGATTTTAGATGCAGACGGGAGGGAAGCAATGTGAGAGCAATAACAAAGCAGGAGCCTCTTTACAGGGCACGTGATATTCTTTCAATTGAACAAAAAACGGAAAAATCTGGCGTTTTTGAGATAAGAAATTAGAATCTTTCATAAAAAATTTTTTTTAGAAAAAATACCAGATTGACCCTTGATTCCCAGTGAAACCTTTTGATTATTAAATACTCGCTGCTCTCAGGCTTGGACGGTGACTCTGAAAAGTTTGTCACTCGCTAAATTCACAACATCTACAAATCAATTCTACTGGTAAACTAAAGTCAAGTCATATAAAAGCGTCAACGTCTCCGCCACGTGTGTGTGCAACGACCACTACACTGTATCAGACCGTGAGTGTTTAATTACACGTCAAGTCTAGTTATTTCTACAATGCATGCATAAACGCGAGGATGATACCCAGTGAAGAGGCAGGGAATAAATATATTCATCTACATTATGCAACCTACGAGTCCAGAGAGCAGAGTCCAGAGACAGCACACTCTGTATCCACACTCTCCCTTTACTTTTGCCCAGCGGCAGGCCGACACGGGACGTTTTGGGGTATTTAGGAGCTGTAGTGTGTAGTCGTGGGCGCGCTGCTAACCTTTTCCGATCGCCAACACCTGTCTGCCTTGGGCAGCACGACCTTTCGAGGCACGATCATATGCATCAGTGTTGATGGAAAAAAGATCAGAAGTACTTCTGGACTTACTATTGATTGAGTCTGGAACAGAGCTGAACATTCGATCAATCAAAAAATGTAATGTGAGCATTTTCTGCTACCGTCATACATGACGGTAAACGTGTATGACAAACACAGTCATGCTCAGGAGTGATTTAATACGTTTCTATGTTCATGGCACATTTTGTAATTCAACTGCTGCAAGTTTACTACATCTGCTGTCCTCTCTGCAGGAGCACATTTTTGCAGAGCTACTACAGGAGCTGGAGCTTATTCTATGTTTTATGACCCTCCCTCTTTGCCTGCAGGGTTTTATCTAGCTTGACCTACTGAACCTACAATAGTCATGCAACTGCTAACCAGATAAAACACGATCTTTTAAAATCTTCTACAATCTGAGCGCAGTCTTATCTCAGACGTGCCATGTTGTGTATATATCGTGATGAAAAGTGAGAAGCTGTCTCACTCACGAAGAAGCAGATGTTGAATGAACTCGGCATTTTCAGAGCTGATAATTGAGACCTCCTCTGACTCGCGGGCCTGTGTAGATCATGTGTTTGATAAAGGATCTGCTCTGTTAGAAGAAGACACAATGATATCATGTAAAAATGACAGTAATGGTCCAACACTTACCCTTTTCTCAGCACCTGAATTCCGCCTGTGCCATCCTTCAACAAAGACCGGGTGGGACCAGAGTTGGGTGTCACTTCTTCCCCACGTCTGTTGGAAGATAAATATACATAAAAGACTTAATAACACGGTGAAAATATAAGCAGGGAGGCAGATTACAAGGTCATTACTCAACTCTGGTCCTCTCTGTCTCGTTTGCTTTGTGATTGCTCACTCATTGTTCCCCAAAATACTTTGGATATAAAACCTGATACGAGAGCCATTCAGATTTTTAAGTGCTATTCATTACAGCCCACTGAAAATAGCATTTATCTAAAGATGACACTTTGAGGCTTTTCAAAAGACTACTTAGGAGATGCTGCAGCGCTCTGAGACACTGAAAAGTGTGAACATAGATGTAGACGTTCCACTGCAGCATTACTTGAGGTGGGAAAGTATGGCTCTGGGATTAGGTGGGGAAAAAATGGTCATAGCCAAAATGAATTGAGCATTATTGCTAATTGCAGAGGGCATGTCCCATCTGGATTTGTGGAAGTATGCTAATACCATGATGATCTGTACCTCAAATTATGTCCCATTTAACGTGCGACAGAATGGAACTTTCACTCCATATTCGACTGGAAAATTCATTCAGTGTGGAGCCTCAATAATAAAAAAAAAAAAAAAAAGAGTCAGGCCTCAGTGGAGAAACAATAGTGTGTGAAGATGGCATGTTATACAGTACAAGTCCATGTTTATTGACATCCATGAGTGACTGCTTCAGGTGTTCATTTCTCTCCAGAGACCACCGCTCAAAAAGAAAAAATTCTGTTGAAATGTATTAAAAATATGTGGTCTCTTTCTTTCCTGTCGCTTTCCAAAAGAACAAAAGGCTCAGGAAATTTTCATTTTTCCACCAGGTGTCTCTGGAAAGTTGCGTGCTTCATGATGTGTACCGAGGGCACATGTCACCGGTGAACCTCCACTATGTCAACTTTTCAGGAATCAAGAAAAATCACTTTTATTTTTAGCTTGACAATTCATTTCTCATGTTATCCAAAAGGGATTAGAAATGGTTTCAACAGGCAGTATTCTCAGCACAACAATGACACGCCACATTTATCTGAAGTGAACATGAACATCACCAAAAGCTCAAGGTAGTGAGTTCTTTGCTCAATATTTGATGGATTAAGCAAATATTGTTCAGAACAAAAATAATAAGTTTTATTTGGCAGAGTACACCTTGGCAGACCTCACGCTGGACACGACCAATCAGCTTGTGGACGGTCACGACCTGCATGACCGTACACAGGTGATCGATATGGTGCCAGGGATCAACTTCACTGTTCCACTTCACAGCACCAACAACATATACGTATATGATCATGGCTTGATGAATGAAAGCTAACCTGGAACCAATCATCTCCACTCGAACAGTGATGTGGGCTCCGTCTTTCACCGTCCTTGCACATTGCACCCACAGGCTCGATTATTTTCTATAGTGCTGTGTACTATATAGTAGTGTCTTTAAACATGGAGAAATTGTTAAATAGGTGAGATTAACGAGATTAAATAAGAAACTGTGGAACTATTGATTTTTTTTTTTCCGTTTAAAAAGGTTTATCAGAAGCTGCACTGCACAGCAGTTTATAATACTCTGAGACAAGATTGTACACTTGTAGAACATTATCATGGCGGCAATCATTTTATCTTGGTTTCGTGAAGTAAACAGTAGAAATAGGATGTTTACGTTACGTAGATATCAACCAGGATTGTGTGTTGTACATATTTTTTTGGCCAACTTAGCACCTTGCGGGAAAACGACATTCTCAAAGCTCCCCAAAGTTCTCTGTTCTCTCTGATCCACGTAGTTAAGAAATGTTGGATGTGCACGGGCAGGCAAAAACCTGCCGCACTCGATGGAGCGTTACATAAAAATGAATGAGGGGGCTGCAGAGCTGCATCCCTGCAGCTGGTAGGAATTCCATATCTTGCTGAAGGGCACCTCAGCAGGGTGGATTTTGGCTGTCAAGGGGAATTGAGCCCAGACCCTCATGCTGAAGGACCGTGACATCAATCACAACACCACCCTGCTGGTCCAGCCAACAACAATATATAGTCAAATATGGGACTGGCACGACACAGAACGGCAGCGAAAAGTTGAAATCAAGGGATTTGTCTTGAAATGTTTGAGAGAAATGTGCAGAGACAGTGCCTGGGTCATTTCTTGGTGGTAACAGACAATGTTCTCCCACTGGATTGCCAGCAACAAAAATTGTACGCTGGAAAAACTATTGAGAAGCAAGAAAGCATTGATATAATGCGAGGTGACGTTAGAATTCCTTTCTCTGTCCAACACAATGTGGGCAGTGTGGAAAACCTGGATGGTGTGATTTTTTTCAGAGTATCCATCACGGTGTCACAAACCCTGCAGGTCTCACTTATACGGTGCACAGCACTGTTAATCAAAAGCAGCCTGTTCTGGGGGCTCGAAGGTCATCAGCCATGGAGAGGAAATTATTGATGGAAATAAAGGTGCTGGACTGCCCCAAAGCTTTACCCATGCAAGATGTGGAGTTTCTATGAACAAGGCAGAGCTGTTCACATCTGATTTAAGGGCTGCTTTTGTCATGACTTAGGCCAAAGATGGGCTCGTGCTTTTATTGGCTGTTTAGTCTGTTTCCATTTCTTGACCCGCATTGAAAGTCCACTAAAACTTAATAAGTCTTTAATGTTTTCTTACTTTGAAAAAATTACCTATGGACAGAGTGGAGCCTGTGATTTACTGACTTCAACCGCTTGAGCTGCACATCAAGAGCATACTTTCTGTCCCATATTATAACATATGAAATTACTTACAAGTAGCTCCTAATTCACAGTGGTCTGCCAAACCGTTTTAATCGAGACGCGGAGTCATTACAGAATGTGATGACATCGCGTGTGTGCGAGGCATGGCAGGCCGCCATCATTTGGAGAGAGAAGTGCCGCAGAGAAAAGTGTCACGAAAAAAAAGAAAGGGACCCATGAGGGTCAAGTTCCCGTGTGCAGGCTGTTGTGTGAAGTGTCTGGTGATTGCCAGGCTGTTCTGAGGACGCTGCTGGACAGGGAGGTGAGAGGCAGGTTAATTACTATACTGAGAGGGAGATGCTTTACAGAGCCCTCTGTGGTCTTGGGTTTCCAGCACAGAGAGGTTTGAGCAAAGGGTGCTGGGGAGGATGGCAAAGGGCGCAACGCAGGGACCAAGTCCATCCCGCACATCGATCATCGATGACAAGAACTGCGAGTCCTGTGTGGAAAAACATTCTCAGTCATACCGTTACACCATGTATGGGCACATCAAATATACTCATAATATGGCAATGGTAGCCTGAGAATCAGGCTGAATTGCCGTTTCTGTTTGAGGATAATATTTTAATCCCATACAGCTACAATTTCCCTCGAGATCAGCTCAGATTTTAGTCTCCAACATAACTCATAAGAAAGAAATATCTGGCTCTTCAGCTACTCTAAGCTCCACTATGTTCACCAGCTAGTCTCTTACTTTCTCTGCCTGCTGTTTAGGTGCACAGAGCTTTTTTTCTTTTCTTTTTTTTTTTACCGAAATAAATGCTTTGAGAGCGGTGACAGTAAAACAGTAAAGTTGTGGCTTTAAAACCAAATCAGTGAGCTGAAACTTGCCGTAAAGCCCTGTAGAGCTGCCACGAGAACAACACCTTCTACATGCAGGTAGTCCTGTGAACCATTGCCAATTATAAAAAAACAATGATTATAGCAGCTTTAATAAAACCTTTCAAGTATTGATTAGAGCAAATATTCCATCAATATGTTGTGGCCTTGGAGTGCACAACAAAGGACAACGACCTAGCGACAAGCAGGTCAAGTGACTACAGTAGGTGATTAAAAATAAGCTCCACCTCATGGGATAACAGTTGATAGGAACTCAAGTGTTCGTAAATCTTTATTTGCATAGACTTCACATGCACTAAGGCAGCACTCCTTTCAATTTGTCAGTTTTTTGCTCCACAAAGTGCCATTTTCCTCACCAGCTCTGCGTCTCACTCACATGCACTCACACACGGAAATATCATTAATACAATCCAAATGGTTTCTTTTGGATATTTACTTTATTCCTCATTTCTGCCCCAGGCCTCATGAATCCCTTCATTATTTTTCTAGTGGAAGGCCAAAAGGGAGGAAACACTTGATTTACAGTCCCAGAAAGCAGCTCCAGCCCGTCTCTACAGGTAGATTAACAAAAGCACGAATGCTGATATTTACTTTTTACTATTAGTTCCATTAAAAGTCTGTATGTCTTGAGACCACTATGTTATGTCTCGGTTTATTTTCATGCCCCTGAACACAGTGCGGTGTTTTTTGGGGTTCATTAAGTGAATGAACAGGTGTTTCCCCCCCTTAAGTCTTCATACACAGCTAATGAGCCAACTTAAGTGTGTTTAAATTATTAGGCAATTAGGGACGGGAAATGTAGAAAACGCTGAACACAGGAAGACATTAGGTGTGTGTACACGCAAGAATAACTCATACAATGTGGAGTTTTCATGTGTGATTCAGGAGAAAATCAGCAAGCTTTTTTTTTGTGTGTTTTCAATACTGAATGTATCATTAGTGATTATACACTTGTGAGAAATGGCAAAGTAGAAAATTATGTTTGTTCTGCTCTAAATCGACTGCAGCCTCATTCATGTTAATTAACCCCTGTATTAATGTAGAGCTAATGAATAAAAATAAGCTTGTGGGTGCTCTCTGTGAGGGGTTTGGTCATTTGTGGGGCAAAAGTTAAGGAAAAATAAACACATTTGTGGGTAACTTAATTTTAGTTTGGTCTTTAGGTTAAATACGGCCATTTGTTAATGGAGTTTGGAGCCACAGAGGTAACTATATTGTTACAATGATGTAAAACTTGTTATAGATAGGCTGCTGCGTAACCTATTATGTGCATATTATACTAGTACTAATATAGATATGTTGTTCTGTATTAGAAACCAGTTTGAGAGTAACCTTGTTTTAGTTGTTCTCTATAGAGACCTTTTAGCCAGGCTAGCGGTGTAGCTCGAGGAACGGCAAGGTCGGTACATCACTGTGATCCAGGCTAAAACACCTCAACAACTACAGGACGAATTGGCGTGAAATTTTGTAAACACACTCGTGGTACCTTTAGGATCATCTACAATGACTTTGACCACAGATTTTTTTACATCCAACGGCATCATCAGGTCAGAAGTTAAATTTGGTTGATGACCTATAACCTGGAAAACAAAAGACTGTTGATGCTATATATGCTAACATGCTAAACTAAGATGGTGAGCATGGTAAACATTATACCTGCTTAACATCAGCCTGTTAGCATTGACAGTGTGAGCATACTAACATGCTAACGTTAGCATTCAGCTCAAAAGTATAGCCTCACAAAGATCCCAGCAAATCTGTGGACTTTTAGTCTCGTTTCACAATAACAAAGCTTGTTGCAGGTCAGTGGTATCATCTGTTTGTCACAACGCTGCAACTTTTGATGACATCACTGTGAATTGAAGCAGACAGGACAGAGCCTGGTATGTGATTGGTTATCCACTCATCAAGATCAAAGTGAGAGCCAATCACATAACTGGCCTGTTTGTCTTGATGGACAGATGAAATTAAAACAGATTACTCAAAATGGACATTTGTAAAAAAAAAATTTTAAAAAAAGTTTTTAAATTGGAATTCATTTTAAAAATGACGTGTACGAAACTTTCAAGCATTTATTTCTTTAATTTGAAACCCTTTTGGTATCTGTTCACTACCTTTGTTTAGCTGATAAAACCTTGTGTAACCCTGAAATTCTGCTGTAAAAATCTTCCACTTAGTTCAGCCTGTAACGCAAGACATTTTCCGCGAAGTACTTCATCAGGCTGATTTAGTTCAAAGAAAAACAAACAAAACATTTGACGCACACGCTGACAGAGGACTGCTGGTTGCCACTTCATCAGCTTGCTGTGTCTCAATAATTCACCACAGTCACAGTTGGCGTATGAAAAAGAGAAACTATGTAGCGCTCTGGGAGGAAAAACCTGATCCGTCTCCTAACAAGGGGGAAGTGTGAATACGACAAAGCCTTCCCATCTGACACCCAACCCAACAAACAGCCATCTGTCATCATTATAAGTGCCGCCTGATGTGCTGCACTTAAGAGGCACCTTGAATCTTTTATGCTCCACCGCCAATTAAGCTGGGCCAATTATCTTCTGAATTATTGAGTCAAATTTAGAAACCCAATCACCTATTCATAACCACACCAATAGCTGTGTTTCATAGTCAAAGGTGGCTCTGATGAAGAAGCTGTAGAGTACCATCCAAAGTGTCCTCACTGCGTTACTAATTCATATATTTTGATGAGCTAATCTCGTCTTCGTGTCAGCTCACTGCCAGCGTCTTCCCCCTTCAGCGACGCCAGCTCTTTGGTTATTCATATTGCTGGCCTCGGACAATAGGAACCTCTTCAAACTCCATAACAGATAATCCTCTCCCCGCAAAAGTCACCTGTCTCAGGTGTATCGAGGGAGAATGTCAGCTGAAACATTATCGCCGTGATGGACCCCGCCAGAAATATTTTCTCCCTTTTTTGTTTGTTTGACAGGACTTAACACCACTCACAGGCTTTCTGACGGTCCAGTTATATTTTCCACCATTATGTTCAGGGGTGAGGAAATGAAATCATGCAACAGGGGATTTAAAAGACACGTAATATTCATTTTACCAGGAGTCATTAATATCTGTGGTATCCTGTGACTAATCCCAAAAAGAATGGCACAAAGAAGCGGGGAGGAGGGGAGTCGTACGGGAAGGTTTCCGTCTCTTCCTTCACCAGAACTCATTCACGAGAGAGACATCTGAAAGGAATTAATCCCCACTGGGAGGAATGTGAACAAAGTCCAGTAAAACAAGTCCATGGTCTGACACAAATTTCATTTTCATAGGTTTAGAAATGCAAAAAAATCCTTTTTTAGAGCTTTTGTTTGCTCTGGCAGATGAGCACTGATTTACCATCGTCGTAAACTCTATATCGGTCACTTCCACCACAGTGGTGAAACAGTTTCCCAGTACTGCCACGACAATGTGAGACATCTCGACTGCAACCTCTACTACTGCTCCTTGACATATAGCACTACAACTGCAAGTGATACCTATAATCTTAATCTATACGGCTGGTTTCATACATTTAAAAAACATAAAATCATGAGCAAAGTTTAGAAAAAAAGGGAGGCAAGGATCACTGACGAGGAAATTAAACATCATCACCGCTAACCAGTAAAATGAGTCCGAGGAAGTCATATGAAAGATGACGCAGACGAAAAAAAACAAACAAATGGAACAAAAGTTTACAATGACGGGCTTTTTGCGAAAGGAAAATGTGGCGCATGAACAAATAATAACTATAACTAATATCAACCAGCAACGTTGGATGTGCAGCAAGGACGTAACTGAACTCACAAAGTAAAAAAAATGTGAGAGCAATCGTGCAAAGTAAAATATCAAACAGCGAGAGTGAAAACATATATATATATATATATATATATATATTTAACTTTTTAAAGCAGTTAATGCCTATATTCGAGATCAGAAAGTTGAGAACTGACAGGAAATGAAGACAGATGCACACAGTTCTCCACAAACCAGGGATGTTGTGATTACATGATCACATGATCACATGATTTTTTTTCCCCATGTGTCACAGTTACAAGTAAATCAGCAAAGTGCACCAATAGTTCAGGCAACAAGTGAGAAATCAACAACGAAAAGAGAAGAAAAGGGGACTACATGAGCAATAAAATCACAGAGACTATTTTACATGTGAAACAAGCACAAACAGTCATTTATTTCCTGTTGCATTCCTGCTACTGCCACAGTAGACTGGATATTGTTCAGCTAGATTCATGGCAATTATTTTTGGTGACATAAAAACTTTCTTTTAATCTACTTTTTTTTGCCGGGTAGCACAATATCTGGAAAACCTTGTCTCTTGTGAAACATGCACAAACAGCCGATCCAACAGCAGCAACCCACCAGCTGTGAGAAGTGTTACCCGTCCAGGTCCGGGCTGCTGCTGCTGCTGCTGACTGACAGCAGGTTTAATATTTGATGAGGGACTCGCGATGAACCAAAGGTTGGTCTCTCAGAGTGTGTGATGTAGGAAACACCCAAAGCTCCGGTATTGTTCCCCCCCTCCGTCCTGCCCTGCTATTCATAGAGCGGAGGATAGGGTTCTCCCACTCCGAGAGTTTCACCGCAGAGAGAAACACAATGAAGTCAGAGTAACAAAGGTTGCTGTGGCCTTCTCATCACTATCATGTGAGCTCCTTGCAGAGTGATGGACAGTTTTAATGGTGGAAAGGGTTTTCTGCAGATATTACACTCCTGATACAGCTGCAATTTACATGAATGCGCACACACACCGTACACGTAAAGGTAAATATTAAAAGATTTGTATATCTGTTTGTGCGAAGAATTAAACTAAAATGTAGTAAAAAAAACAAAAACAAAACATCGATCCTAGCTCTCATTTGAAAAATCTATTCAAAAAAATGTAGTCAATCAAATAAATGTTGCTTAAAAAGATGTCAACTTGCAACTTTGGCCACATTCTGTTGTTTAATTGTGTGATATTCTTATTTGAGTGTTGGAATGTAACTAAGTACAATTACTCAAGTACTGCACTTAAGTACAATTTTGCCATACTTGTACTTTACTTGAGCATTTCCATCTTAGGCTACTTTATACTGTTAGTACATTACATTTCAGAGGGAAATGTTGTACCTTTTAATCTACTACATTTCTTTGACACTCAGTTACTAGTTACTTTTTATGTAATAACAACAAAACAAACATGATAAGCTTATAAAATATGATGCGGTACTATACTACTAATCTATCCAGAAGTACACAAAGTATCTAAAACTGGCTCCACACTGACAAACTACAACATTAAAATGCTCTTACTGTACATGTATTTGTTAGTGATACAAACTAAATAATATAATATTCTATAACAATAAATCACTTTCAAAAAAGCCATTCTGTGTAATGAGTACTTTTACTTTAGATACTTTAATTACAATATAGTTAGTAATACATCTGTACTAGAATCTGAGTAATTCATCAGTAACGTGTTGCAATTCTGGCCACATTGTGTTGTTTCATGGTTATTTTGCCATTTTGGGACCACTGCACTAACAGATGACTTGATGTCACATAAACATATTTTATTCAAAAGATATTGAGAAAAGTCACTTATTTGTGCAAGTTGCAGATACGAAAACGACTGAAAGTTACTTCCAAAAGAGATTTTCACACGCCCAAAGAAGGCTACATAAAACAACTTTTCATAAATGTCTCGCTACAGTACATTTAAATGTTACCGTTTACGTTCTCTATACGTAGATATTTTTATATTTGTAATACGTTTGTATGGGTGGATGTAACTTCCTGCCTGAAATAGCAGACTCCATCTTAATAAAACGTAATTTAATTTTTTATCTAGTATTGTAGTGTCTATTTGTTGTTTGACATGAGTCTTGTCTTCAACTAGAACTCTGTTAATTCCAGATTTGTCACACCACCTTCCTGGTGTTATCTCAGCCCCCTTTTAACCAGCACCACCCACCTCGGGGACCGCTGAACTCTGACACGGTGCTAACAATATCACCATCACTCTCAGCCGCTGCATGTTCAACTCACAGCTCAATGTAACGACTTCACGCTCGTCTTTAAAGGTTGTTGAAAGGCAATCTGGAAAAAAAGAAAGAAGTGAGGCAAGAAAATGGGTAAATTAGGAAGATTTCTTCAGGAAATAAGTCCTGCAATAATTTGAACATCAGATCATGAAGATGTATCTGAGGCAATTCATCTTTCAACTAAATATTTTGGAGCAATAAAAGGCACACACAGATATCATCACATGCTTGGTAGTGTTAGGGTTTCCAGGGATCTGTTCTTAGCGAAGAACTGAATCGTTGCTGTAAGATATGATTTGAATAATGATTATTGAATATGCCAGTGTTTCATTTTTCTAGATTTTGGCCTAAATTGGGGCTTCAAAAAGACATGTTTAAAATGAGTTTAATTATAAATTCAGGAATTGTTTACAGACCTCTTAATTCAGCTTAAAAATACATATTTATTTATTTAATTATTTTATCATTTAAATGTAAAGCTGATAAAATTGAAAAGTTGTACATAATATTTCTAATGTTTGGATTATTATTATTTGTTTTGCATTTTGTGCAGGAGTAACTACAGAGTGATGATAAAGTCTTTCTCGGAGTTAAAGCCGAGCTAATGCGTAGTGATGGTGATGCACCTGAGCTCAAAGACTGGAGATGAAATATACAGTATCATATGTCTTGCAGGTGTCTGTCTGCGGCTCAGCGTCAATCCGTGGGATTTACTGCCGGACTTAGAGGTGCACTCTCTTCATACCTCCTCTGGCAGCGTGCCTAAAGGAATCAACAGCTACAGCTTTTTTTAATGACTGTCAGGACTTCCATGAGGGAAGTTTGGCAGGTTGGAAAGAAACATTGAAACTGATCCTTCTCTTTTTGCCCTTTTCTGCTCAGCTCTTTATCCATAAACCATCCCTGAACATCTGGCGGCCTCCTCATCAACTCAGGTCGGGCTGCAAACAAACTCCTCTCCCTCTCCGTGTCTGTGATTTCACTCTGCCTGACCATATTTTTTTTAGAGCTTTTCGGTCTCTTCCTCTTCATTTCCTCGTCTTTGTTTTGCTGTCATCCAACGTATCCTCATACAGCGTTCTCCTACGAATGTCTAGCAACACGAGCGATCAGTGGCCCTGCAGGGAACGAGTTAGCACCTGTGTAGCAAACTAAACTACTTGGTGAGGTTTAGGAAAAGATTGTGGTTTGGGTTAAAATAGGTATATTTGTTATGTAATTTACATACGTTAAGTATGTAGATTACATAAGAAAAGTACATTAAAATAAATTGACTTTGGTTTTGGGTGACTCTTTAAGTCACCTGACTTCCTTAGAGGCAGCCCTGCACGTCCTGGCTGGATTATGTGGCTTATATACGAATTATAGTATAGTAGTATAATATACGTATAAATACAAACAGTGAATGAGAACAACCTGCATTCGAGCACAGCGGCTAAATAGTTTGTTTATCTACAGTTAACGATGATGCTGATATCCGCTCAACTCGAGCTGCAACAATTAGTCGATCGGCAGAAAACTGTGTTGCAACTATTTTACAAATGATTAATTGTCATTTTGATTAATTGTCATTTTTTTGTAACATGATATTGACCAATTAATTGATTTATTGAAAAAATTAAAAAAATTATAAAAAATAATGATTGAATAAATAATGAAATAATGAAAATAATAGCTTGTTTCAGCTCTAAACAAAAAACAAAAACAAAAACCGCAGGTTGTTTTCCTCGGCAGTAGTGAGAGATCAAAGCAACAATATCGGAGTTGTTGATTACTGCGGCCATTTTTGTTGAACAAGCCTCTGCATAACATGGACAATTCCCCAGCAAGTGAACAGTGATGCTCGGACTCAAAGTGGCTTAAAGTGTGTGTGAGTGTGTGTGTGTGGGGGGGGGGCAATGTTACTAGTAATGGCCCCTTCCCCACTTTCTATCATCCTACTTCTGACGACCTTGTTCGGACCTTCAGCCTTCATTTTGATCTCAACACATCTTTTAAGTTTTGTGATGCCAAATTGGGCCAGGGGCATAAAGTGTGTGTGTGTGTGTGTGTGTGTGTCTGTGTGTGTGTGTGTGTGTGTGTGGGGGGGCTATGACGCTTTCGCCCCCCTTACTCAGACCACCCCCATTCCGAACTCGACCTTCATTTCGTTCTTAACTACACATCTGTAAAGTTTTGTGAATGCATTTTGCACGGTTGCGACGCTGACAAATATCTGTCCACAGACACTCACAAGTGAAAACTATACCAGCGTCGGTGCTGCGGCTGGTAATTAGAGGTCTACCGAAAAAAACAGCTGAGATGAAATTAGCTTATTGCAAATATATCAATATTAGCATGTATGTCGAGTAACAAGGAAGTGGCGTACATAAATGCCAAAAGACATGTCTGAAGTAGTTTAGTAACAGTGTCACCGTTACATAATGCGTCTATTAGAGAGGAGTGACACGTTTATTTTAACAGTAAAATGTACGAAAGATTTTGTATAATAACCACATTTGAGGTATAGTTATCCAAATGTTTTGTTTGTTATCTTTTTATGTAAAAAAAACTCACGTAATCGGATATAAATGAATGATATATTTCTTCTTTAATCCCCAATTGTTTATACTGTGTTGAATGATGAATAAAATATATACGCTTTACACACACACACACACACACACACACACACACACACACACACACACACACACACACACACACACACACGCACACACACACACACACACACACACACACACACACACACACACACACACAGTCTTCAGGTGCCTTATTTCCCCCCCCTCTTCTTCTCCCAGGAAACATGCCACAGTCCCCCTGCTTTCTCCTCAGCGCCCTCGCAAAGCCACAACACAAACAGCAGCGGCCATATCGGGCCCCAGCTGCCGACACGTCTGCTCAGCAGCGTATTTATTTAAACCTGCCGCTGGCCCTGGCAGTCCTGCGCAGGCCTCGCCGGGGGCCTCGCCGGCTTGTTTGAGAATCCATTCACACCTGCGCATTAAATTACTGACACTAATGTTACTAGTAATGCTTGGACCGGCTCCCACTTTTGAACCCATAAACCTGCAGGAGCTGGGAAATATTGGACATGTTGGTGGGGAAGAAAAGGCGACAGATTCAGACATGATGGGAGGGGGGAGGGGGGGGTTCTGTTAGATAAGCACAAGCCCGTCTGTCCTGTGTTTTTATTTTCTAGCTTCACCAATGTTTGTGTCTGGCTGTTTTTGTCACTTTGGGGAGACTGAATAATATCACATGATGTCACACATGCATGGGTGTTGGCAGGTGGGTTAATATGTATATTTTCATTGTCAGTGGGTGAGGATGACGTGGATATAAGACGCTGGATTAGGCTCTTTAAAGCCCAGCGCCCTGACAGTAAAACAGAAGACACTGTCGCCTCGGGGTGGGGGTGCGTGACACATTGTTTGACTGTTACCTGGTTGCTAAGGACTCAATGGCTTTTGAACTTGAGAGGTGTGGAGGCATGAACACCTGCGCGGCCCCCCCTCTCATGAAAACGCCTGGATACCTTTCACCTTGTCTCACTCTGCGGCACTCAGCGAGGGGCCGAGAAGAAAAGAGCTGTGCAGCGGAGAAAGGAAAGTATCCGAGAGACGTCGACCGGGTTGTCAGTCTGGGGTCGGGGGTCAAAGGTCGGCACGGAGGGGGCATGTCAGGTGTTAAGTGGAGCAGACAAGCCAATGGAGGGCTTGTTAAATGCTTACCTGGAGACCTGCTAACCTGCGGCCAGGTGGGAACACAAAGCACCGGCTTTAGTACAAGATCACCCAAACAGGATGGAGA
Organism: Bovichtus variegatus; assembly: GCA_943593645.1. Lineage (NCBI taxonomy): Eukaryota > Metazoa > Chordata > Actinopteri > Perciformes > Bovichtidae > Bovichtus > Bovichtus variegatus. The sequence continues at coordinate 172,608 of CALSCE010009297.1, forward strand.
TCAGAGGAGACATAACCTGATATGCTGAAAGATGTTATTAAGAAATAACACGCTTAAACTAGATATCGCTTTTCAAGACGGCAAACATTTGCAGGTTCCAGCGTCATAGATCTGAAGATATTCTTCTTGTCATTGTCTTTTACCATAAAAAAACAAAGAGGTGGAATGTAACTAAGTACATTTACTTAAGCACTTTACATAATTTAAGAGCAATTGTACTTTACTCGTAGTATTTCCATTTTCTACTCCACTCCACATATAAATGTACTTTTTACTTCAGTTTACAGTTATTACTTTGCAGATTAACATTTTACATACATAATAACATTTAATAATCTCAGGAAATACAATGAATTTTAAAGATAATACCAGTTGACTTGTGACCCCAGGCAGCGTCTAGTTGGGACCCCACCATCGTGTGACCCCCAGTGGACTAAACCAACTGTATATAAAATAAGTTCAAACTAGCTCCACCTCGACCAACTAAAACAGTAAAATGCTGTTGACACATTGATGCATTAGTATTAATAATGTAATAATGACATATATAACAGCATATCAGAGAACATTCTGTAGAAAAAGTACTTTTATTTTTGATACTCTTAAGTACATTTAGCCTGTAATACTTCTTTCCTTTTGCTTCAGTGTGATCTCGAATGCAGAACTTTTAACTTGTGATGGAGTGTTTTTACATTGTTGTATTAGTGCTTCTATATATTTATATATAATGAACATTTAGACAAAAAAAAAAATACACAATGAATCACAAATATTATTGACGGAAAAATCTGAAACTGAGGACAAATCCTCTTAAATAGCACTTGTTAGAAATACAAATCAGAAGAAAACAGCCAGTAATTGATCATACTTGGACAAATCATGAGCTATGATGTTTTATCTGTTTTGTTCCAAACTTGATTTATCAAGATTTTATATCTACAAAGTCTTCTGTTGGACGATTTTAACAAAGATCCAGCTTGTGTCCCGGTGGCCTAGAGAGGTTGATGACGCTGAGCTTGTAATTGCAACGTCTCTGGTTCGAGTCCGGCTCTGGACATCTGTTGCAAAATAAAAACTGTTCTTCCCTTAAAAAAAAAAAACAACAGAAAAAAGGCAGAAAATGCACCAAGAACAACATAAAAATCAAGCAAAACCTTTAGAAAACATCTTAAAACTGCACGCAGTAAGAGAGGTGACTCGTGTTCCTGGACACAATGTACTCTGAGCAGCGAGAGTTTGAATCACAAAGGAAATACATTCAAAGGTTAAACGAGGCATCGCCGCACTAATCTGCAGCGTCAGTGACATGCAATCATCTGAGCAAACAGTCTGCGTCCAATTTAATTTGAATGTAAATTACCACAGCGAGACACTGGTCCTACAACATGCTATACTGGGAGCTTGATAAGCGAGAATCTGGCTGATGAAAAGGCTTATTTGCTTTAGTGCCGTGTGTCTCTGTACGCCGAGGGACACAGCGAGAGGATGCTAATGATGATCTGTGACAGATGGCTGAGGTGAGGAGGGGTTACGGTCCTCTTCAGTGAGGTGAGCACTATGTTGGCATTCAGCAGTCTATTATTTATTAATGCCTATTCATGATGTCTATTGTCTCATGCGGGCACAGCATGGAAACACACACACACATGAAGTGAGAAGGTAAAACTTCAGTCCAACTCTGGAGCTGCGAGGCTGCGTGAGCGTGAAGAGCTCAAGTACAAAGAAGAATGTCAACCTGGCTTTCAAACTTTAAAGAGAAACTGCCGTGTTTGTTAGAAATCAAAATATTCAAAATGAAAGAAATTAAATCTATACATTCACTTTGAATGTTACTCAGCAAACCAGTGGGTCGAGTCGCTTATTAAAAACACTTCTGACAATCACACCTGGGTCAAATATGTGCAAACACTTGTATGTGCTTTATTATGTTTAAGTCTTTAGGTGGCAGGTTTGCATCATGTGCACCTGTGGATTTAATACGGTTTATCTTTAGGGAGCAAACACAAAGACTGCACATAGTGTGTTGTATGGCAATATGTTGCACAGTTGTTTTACAAAATGCAATAAACATCATCTTTTTGAATCTTATTATGTCCATATTTTTGTTGACACTGACAAAAACGTGCCTCCATTTCATTTATATTACAGCCCGTGTGGTAACTTTACCCATTATTGATGGTTGTGTTGCATTAGGATCGGCTGCTTTGTTAAAAGAAACATCTAATTTAAATGTATTTGTTATATTTTGGTTTGGTTTAAAACGTGCTTTCCTTATTGTATTAAGCTTTCATTTGGACATTTTTAATGTCTGGACCCCAAGGAGATTAAACAACAGAAGCTTTATGGGAATCCAATAAAATATCTCTATGGAGATGTGTTTTCTCTTTTATCGCAAAATAAAAAGGTACACTTCACAATAAAATAAGTAAAAATGCACCACAAAATATCGGGTAAAAAGATGATTCCACACCTCTCTAACACATCTGCAGAACAGAACATTATAAGTTTCACAAATATGTAGTCATGGTTATTGATTTTGTCATTTGCATTAGAGGAAAATATTTACAAAAGATGAATAAATAAAATACAGCAATATAGCCTGATTAATAAAAGTAATCATAAACACCAGAAAGTGCCTCTAAAAATCTCTAAATGAAATCTCATTACTTCAAAGATGCTTAAGTGATTTGTGAATTAATCCATCAGTGAATCAATATAATCTATTTTGATAATCAATACTCATTCAAGTTATTTTTCAAGCAAAAATGCAAAAACATTCTGTAGTTCCAGCCTCTCAATGATGAGCATTTCCTTATTTTCTGTCTCTTATGTGATAACTGAACATTTTTAGGTTTTTGAGTCTTGGATCTGACGAAACAAGCAGTATGACGACATCACCTGCGTCAGGAAGCTGTGATGGACATCTTATAAACTATTTGTCTGATATTTTAAAGACTAAATGACTTTTTGAGAAATTAATTGCAAATGAATCAATAATTTGAGGCAATAATTTACTGACAGCAGGGTTTCTTGGGTTGCTGAACACTGACAGGTATTTATAATATATGATATATTTCTCACTTTATCCACACAAGATAAAAGAAGCAGTGTTTCCCTCTTCTCATTCTGCTGATTACTTCACTCACAGTGGTCCACAGGTGATCTGCAGGTCATCTGGTTCAGTTTTGATCCGTTTCCCTAAATGTTACCAACCGTCTGATCCACACGCAGGTTTTTTTTACTAAGTGAGCGGCTATTGTTCGTGTGATTGTGGCCCCGGCTCTTTAAGTGCTTCAAACCAGGAAATGTTTAAACGGGGCTAATTAGCCGTTATTCCCTGCCGTGCGTGGCTCTGGCAGTTCTTCTCTGTGGCTGATCTGACAGGAGTCGTGCCCTCTGGCGTCCTGCGTATCAATTATGGGGCCTTTCACAGTTTGCCGTTTTGGAAATATTAGACAAGCTCAATCCCAGGTTTGCCCTCCGCTGCTTTTGTGCGTGACTTCGGCTTAGAAATCAGGCTGTGCCGTCTTTAGGAAGACTTAAAGGTGATTTCTTTTTTTCTACTAGTCAGTGAAGGCAACCCCAGAAATTAAGTTTCATGAGAATGCAAAGGATGATGGGAAAAAGACTTATTGAGTAAGAGATGGTACACACACACACACTCACACTCACACTCACACTCACACACACACACACACACACACACACACACACACACACACACACACTTCCATGCAGACAGTGCTATACTCCCTCTGCTGCCCCTCCTCTGTAAACACAGCTCCCCCTGCCTGGTTTTCACCTCATTGTACAAACAAAAAGTCTGCATCAGATTTTAAATCAAGCAAAGCCGTAATTAATGTAACACTAATTTAATTCAGGCAAACTCACTTGCTCTTTTGAATAAATCTAACTGAGGAGGCTTAACTACGAGTGGACATTTAGACTCATGTTGGTCACACGATGGATACGAAGTTCTAAATCTATCCATATTTTCTCAAAATAAAAGTCAAGACGTTTGCCTTTCAGCAACTATGAACCTCATTCTTTAATCAAACAATAAATTATGTAAATCAGCAATCGTAACACAGGAATCATAAATTCATCCATAGGTTCAAAACATTATTTTCTTTATAGAACATCAAATCCTTTTAGTCTTATATTTACATGTGTGTTCTTTCTTTTTTTGATCATCCTGCTGGCTTAGCGGTTTAATGCATTTCACCTATGTTAAAGTATTAAGTAGTATTAGTACTACTAATGCCGATTTATTTATTTGATGTTTATTTGTATAGGGACAGGTATATAGCATGAACCGATGCCACATATTGTGCCACAGCGTTAATAGACTGAGCTATTTTGCGAGATGGGCCTTAAAAATACGCGAAACTCGACCGTAATATTTACACAAAACCGCCCGAAAACACAAACAATCATTCAATGAAATAAAACTCAATACTGAGCACCAGATCTTTGAAGACTACGTGTCTGATCACTCTTTAAGAACTGTTTCAATTTGAGTTTAAAATGATCCCAGTCGTGATCCAGTACCAGTACTAAAACTACTCCTTAGTGTGTATGTAGTAACAAACCTGGTCTGAACACGACAAAGCAGAGCTTATTTTTTTGCATGAAAAAAGACATTGTGTTGGGAGTTTTTCCAATTTGAAGTTGTCCTTGTGGAAAAAAAAGTGCGCCTCAAATTATCTAAAATGTAAGATAAACAAAAGTCAGACATGTGTCACCTTTTTACCAATTACCATTAACAAGGGCCGTATTTTGAGGGAGAGGCTCAAACAAAAACACTCGGCGCTGCTCCTCAGTGATGAAATTAAGTTGTCATTGGAGCGTCTGCCTAAATCCTGCACGCTTACGGGAAGAAGAAGAAAAAAAAGAGAAGACCATTCTGAGTTCAGAGTGCCATGTAACATTCAATTACAATTTAACAGACGGGTCCCTATTAGTTGGTGTCCATTTCAGGGTTGTAGGCGTGAGGTCACGACCCGCCCCCCTGCAAGTCTCAGACAGGTGCTTATGTTGGACTCGATTTTAAAAAAGTACGTCCAAACAGAAAGATTAAGTCCAATACAAAACACACCTGGTGACACAAACTCCACATCATCCTCTACTGGAGTGTGTCAGTCACACACACACACACACACACACACACACACACACACACACACTGGAGTGGAAATTCAAGCTGACAGTCAACATCTCAAATAAATATATTTCTCCGTCTTTTTGTTTTAAGATATTAAAGTAATTTCTATAATTGTTTGAAACAAGTCCACTTTTCCTAATTCCCATCTGCGTCCTTGACAACGGGGTCACAGCCGAGTCCTCTCGCGGCAGCTGCGCCAGATGGCGAGGAGAGAAAAGAGAGAGAAAAAAAAGAATAGAGAGAGGACTTTCCCTGCCTTTTGAGTCGGCTTTACCTGTCCACTGCCCCCAGAATGACAAGCTGATACCCTCAGGGCAATAAAAGTCAGCAGCCGAGGCCCGGTGAAAAGGCTGGAAAAATCCCTACCTGTTAAAGAATTGTTTGAACTCCTAATTGTGCAGAGCCCATGGCAAATCAGGGGGTGCTAGGGAGGAGGCCTTGTCCAAACAGAGAAGAATAAGATGACTATCCTCGCCGGCTTTGCAAGAACACGAGTCAAGACAAATAACAGCGATAAAGAGATTGATGAAAGGTGCACAGACGGAGTTGTGTTTGTTGCCTTTTGACACAGGCAGGTCTAGTTTGTCCTTCATTGACACTAAACAATATGAGATTTAGGTTTGACTAGAATATGTGGCACTCACACACTTACATGCATGCTGTGTGTATTGGAAATACTTTCAAAACAAGGTGGGAAGGCTCGGTGTGAACAGCTGCATTTGCAAAAGTGAATCGTCACTTTTAGAGAAGACACTACTCCGAAACCAGACACTGGTACTGACTGTTTGCTATGTTTGACTGTTTTATCGTTTGTTTCTTTAGGTCTCTATGGATAGCAGAATAGATTAAGAGGATTATCCTGACTGAATAAAGTACGTTGAATTGAAGTAACAGGAGTCAGGGGTGGTGGTCGTCTCGTCGTCAGGCTTTCAAATAGATCACCGGAAGGTTGTGAGTTCAATACCAGGTCTGCCACCATTGTGTCTCTGAGCAAGGCACTTAGCCCCGAGTTGCTCCAGGGGACTGTCCCTGTAGTTAGTTCACTGTAAGTCTCTTTGGATAAGAGCTTCTGCTAAATGACATGTAAAAAATTTTTTTACAGCACCTTTTACTTTATACAGTATATGTATATTGTGTGTAATAAACAGCGGTGCAAAGTAACATTTAATCAAGTACTGCACTTTTGTCGTACTTGTTCTTTAATAATACTAGAGTATTGCAAGTTTACGGTAATCACTTGTACTTCATTACATCACAGATAGAAATATTTCACTTTTTTCTTCTAATCATGTTCGTATACAGTACTAAATGTCAGCTGTACTTACTCGTTATTTTGCACATTTAATTTTTACATGCAAAACACCACAAACGGCCTCCTCCAAATTGAATGAACAACTCTCTCAAACAGTTTCAACAAAAACTGAACAATATAAACTTCATAAAAGGTACGATTTATTGCAGGACTTTTGTATTAGACTGCAGTAGTTTCAGCTAGGTGGACTTTGTTTATCGTGCATTTTGTGGCAAATTAATTACACTCAAAATACGAGTGTAGGGAGGTGGTGAGAGATTTAAGAGGCGCTGGATTACTTACACAATATTATCATATGTGTACTATTAACATGATATTAATATTTCATTTTTTAAATATCACGGTTATCACCAATACCGGTATATCCTGACACCCCTAATTGCTATACTATAGTCATTTCTGGTTGAACCACCTGGACCAGCTTAGTGTGCTGTGTTGATAGTTTTTATCCATATGTAAAGAATCTAAATATTTATTCTTCCACCACAGGGAACAACAGCTCTCTGATTATTGCCGTGCCACATCCTTCCATTACTTAAGCAAACTTTTATTACACATTTGTTTTGTGGACAATTTTAAATCCAAGTGCACAGTATAAAAAACTGGATTTCTGAAAGAGTTCAACTGTTTGCAGCCTGAGGAAATCACTGCTCTCTTTGAAAGACAATTAACGAAACAAATGATTGCGAGAAAAAGCAACTACTTCCATATTCCGAGAGCCCGGAATATTTTGCGGACTGACATTTGTGCCGGCCGACTATTTGAAAGTCTCACTTTTTCCACACAAATACATCAGAGCCAGACAATATAGTCATTTATACATTTTTACACAGTATCAAAGCAGTGTGGCTTGAATGAGATTCATCCACACTCGTGTCAAGACAATAGTCTTTATGTCGTTTAGGTGTACCTGTACTAAATATGTATATTAGAACATATAGCATCCGACTAGAACTGCAGCTTTATCATGAAAATGTTTTTTTTCAGTATGAAATTTTCATACTGAAAAGTATCACTCTGGACAGAGCAAATGAACAAATGCTCAAAGTCTGCACGGCTGAAAAAGAGTTAATGGCTACACACGAGACTTTGTCATCATTTATTAACCGATTCATTGGAAGCAATATGATGTGAAAACGAGCCAAACCTCCATCTGTCGTGTGACGCTGCAGACCTTACTACTGCAGCCACCATTGTGGAAATATTTTCTGTACAAATCCTCCCTCGTAATGTATTCAAGGTGCTCAATGTTGAATAAATATTCAATTATATTTGGAATACATTCTGCAACTGTCAAATGATGCACTGTTATGTCAGGCTGCGTGCAATTTTAGAATTATTTATAACAATTAGCTGCAGATAATTTTTGGTTGTTGAAAAATCTGTCAGGGGAAAACTAAATGTAAATAATTTAGCTTGCGGCGAATTAATACAAAATGTGACAAGATGTGGACTAGTAGATTTAATTGTGGAATATCCTTTTGTTTTAGGAGGCTAATTCTCCAGTTTGTCATTACTTGGTCCGTCCTGGCTGCACTGGATAACCGAGGTATGGTTTTCATGAAGCAGGCACCTTCACAGGCAGCACTTGGGGACTTTACAAGAAAGGGGATGATAATGGTGTAAGTAGGTGTCAGAAAATATTCCATAAATAAACAGTGTGCGGCTAACTGGAAACATTCTCCACACACACTCAAACTCGTTAAAATAAGGCTCTTAAAACAACACCGAGGCTGTTTGAGTCGACCCACAGGAGAAGCAAACCAGAATGGCTCGGCCTCTCTCCTGCGACAAAGCACTTGAAAGGTAACATAATAGGGGCGAGCTCGCAGAGATAGAGCAGACTACATCGCAAGGCGTTTTTCAGCAACTCTCTCAGTCAGCGTCCTCTCACCCAGTTGCTGCTCGGCGCTATAAGAGTTCAATCTGGTTCTTATCTTGCAGAAAGTCAAACGTAACCAAACAAGTGCAGGGGGAAAAAGTGGGCACCGGTCTGCACGTGTTCAGTCCCTGTAGAAGCATGAAAAATAAGCAGCCGGCGGCCTGACGACATCCTGAGCTCCACTGGGGACTCCTGAAAAGGTCTAACCACTCCTGCTGGGGCTGCGGTGTCAAACTTAGGAAGACGGCGAGCTTTGAGAAATCAATTTGCTTTTCTTTTACTTGGTCTGAATTCAACCTGGTCAACCTCCATGAAAAGAAACTGACAAAGCACATTAATCAGGTTTGCCTTTCACTTCAGTTTCCTTTATTGGCGAGCATATAGCCATTTAGGATTATTTTGCAAGCTGTTTGTAACTAGAATGTAAGTATGTTTTATGGCCATTTTGAAAATACAAACCTCAGCTTTTGCTCCTCTGAATAGAAAAGGCATGAATATGAAGTAGAGCTGCAACTAATGATTGGTTTCATTATTGATTCATCTGCTGATTATTTTCTCGCTTGATTGTTTATTTGTTTTATCTATAAAAGACTAACATAATAGGAATGGAATTGGGCATTGTTACCTAAGAACTAAGAGTTATGTCTTGTTTTGTCCCGCCAATACTTTGTTTCTGTTTTTTTTAATCATAAATGATCAGAAAATGTAACAAGTTTCAGCTCTACAATGAAGTTTTTCAAAATAGTACAATGTTCTGGTGGAGACATTTTAGTGTCTTGTTCTATTGTATGTGCACCTTAATGTAACCTTATGTTACATTAATGTGCACATTGATATGAATGCATTCAACATTACTCTATTTTACTAATTGTCAAACTCAGCAGTGCCGGGTTTGAATCTGACGCGCGGCCCTTTGATGCATGTCATCCCCTCTCTCCCCCTCTCCTGCTGTCTCTGGCTGTACTAGAATAAAAAGGCAAAAAAGCCCAAAAAAACA
>CALSCE010009297.1:182062-204562 GCA_943593645.1 Bovichtus variegatus
CACACACACACACACACACACACACACACACACACACACACCATGCTGCTGCTGTAATTACTCACTAGAGCACCAAATGTGTATTCATCCGCAGCTGAAAATAGTCCCTAACAATCTACTCCTGTTTAACTAACGTTTAATAAAAACTGCAGTGCCCTGCTGTTAAATTAAATTATTTGGGCTTTTAAAGAATGAAACTAGTATTGGTGTATTTAAAGATTTACATCTTCAGCAGGAACAAATAAGCTCATCCTTGTCCTTTATAATCTTAATTCTTATCTTTCTTTGTTCTGAAATTCCACAATAAAAAGAACAATTAGTCCTGAGATTTCAAACTGCACTAATTGTGTGCAAAGAAACAAAAAAAACAACTGTAATATACTGTATTAATCCACTTTATCAATCATTTCATTTGTTAGGTCAATTAAATGTCAGAAAGTAGTCATAGTGCCCAACACACACACACACACACACACACACACACACACACACACACACACACGTCATACTTCATTACAGATGCAATCAGCCAATGTCCCCTCCTCAGCAGCTGGCAAAAGTCTCCTCCATTCATCACTACATCTCTTCAACTTGTAGACCTTTCCCTATTATTAGTGTTAATACAAGGCCAGAGGACATGGAGGGAAACAGGCCTGGCAGCGCTTAAAAAGCCCAAATGTCAGACTATGACATGCTGCCAGCTGCCGGCGGCTTTGATATGGCGGGGCTGGATGATGCTTATTTGATCGTTTCATTAGAAAATTTGGTCTAGGTGTCAAAGAGGTTCCCTATGTCTGTGCTGCGGCTATTAGGCTCAATTATAGCTGCCAGAAAGAGAGAGAACTGAGCTGGCTCTGTGCGCCGCATTCAGAGTGGCCTTTAAGAGCCACTGAGAGTCACAGAAATTGCTATTCATAACACTTAATGACTTATGAATTAAGTTTTCCCTCTAATTATTCATAATCATACATGCACACTTAAAAAACAAAAAAAAAAAAGGTGATGACATATTTGTCTTTGGGACATTCAGACGTAAACGTGGTCGACTTATCACGATTCATTTAGACTTTGAAAGCATCTACAAATAATAATCACAGATGTGGTTTAATACTCTTCATTGGAGCTGAAACTACTGGTTGATTAATCGAGTCCAGTGGTTCCCTATATGAGGGTTGGGACCCTCCAAAGGGGTCGCAAGATAAATCTAAGGGGTCACGATATTACAAGTAGGGCTGATAGGTAGGCTGATTCACTAAATAAATTGAATGACGTGTAAAATGTCCACATTGTTTTCAGGTTCAACGTGTAAGATGCACCATCATTTAAACCTAAACCATTAAAACAATGAACTAACATTATCAACAGAAAGTGAAGAGCTAACAGTGTTGACGTCATGTCGAAGCTGCGCTCCGTCCAGTCTTGTAATACCACGTGTTCCTCTAGAGGTGATAGTGAGTCCCTGCAGCTCCAGAGGGAGAAGAAGTACAGCTGCCTGACTCGCTTGTAAATATTACAGCCATGCTCAGTGTCTATTTTATAGTTTGTTTATTACATTCAAAGTGGCAGAAACCAGAAAACCCCCCGCACCACCTCGCTCCGTCCTCACAGCTGCCAGGAGGCCGTTTCGCCGAGCGTATCGCCGTCTGACTGACAGGCATTACACAGGAAGAAATGCAATACACAATATAAAAAATGTATTAGAATACAATACTTATGGTAAAACTACTACAACTAAAATATAAACATTAGAGATTGTATGGACCCAGTTTAGAGGTGAAATACTGCGCCCTATTTCTTTGGAGCCGGTGAACCTTTAAATCAAGCCATTACAAGAAGCACAAAAAGGTTACCTTCAGTCGATAAGTAACGTCGGTGAGAGCCGGCTGCGTTAGCCCTCCTGTAGAATGGGACTTGAATATTACAACAACCGTACAGTATGTGACTCCAGGTAGCGAGCGGCCTCTGGCTACGTCCTAATGCTTTTATTCTTTGACATGTTCATGCTGTATTTAGTCGGAGGATTAGTGCCGACATCGCTGTGTGGGATAACCCGTATCTCTTAAATATGCATAATAATGACAGCCTCGCAGGTGGTTTAGGTCTTTTATCATAAAATAAATAAATCCTCATATCTCACAGCCCAATTTACAGATAGAAAAGCAGAAAATATTCCTGATACACAAAATGACGCTTTTCCCCCTCAGAATTGTGTTCTACTGCTTTTTACTTATGAATTACTGCACATTTTCCCTTTAAAAAATGATTTTAGAAAATGAGTAATAATAATGGCTACGAAGCACTATTCTTCAGAAACTGAAAATAAACTGACAATAAATTTGAGAAGCAATAAATAGTTTTTTTCATTTTTTTCAAGCATATATGCCAAAAAATATTTGCCAGTTCCAGCCTCTCGAATGCTTTTGATGGATTTCATTTTCATAGTTTTCTTTCTCATATATGAATTTTAACAGTTATCTTGGGGTTTGGACTGCTGCATGGGCGGATAAAACTAGCTATTTTAATACGTCACTTTGGACTTGAGGAAATAACATTTTTATAGTTTTTTCACAATTTTCTAGCACTTGATAGACAAAATGATTATTTGAGGAAATAAATCGCAGACGAATCAATAATGACAGTCGTTAGTTACAGCCCTATTCATGATAAATTACAAATTAACAATACCGTAACACGGTGATATATTGCATCCAGTACAAAGAAATGTTAGATCATTTCTCTGCTGAGTTTACACTATTTATAATCTGAGCACCCCTAAGGAATAAAAACAGTCAGGGCCATATTACCATTTCAAATGTCGATTTTCAAAATTGCCTGTATGACATATGCACACATTCATGCAGCTCTTTTTTTTTTGGAACCACTTACAGATTAGATGTAATAGACGTGCCGGGAAATGTGCCGCTGAAGGAATGTCAACCACATGTTCAAAAATAAATAGACCTGTGAGAATTGAAACAAGCACTCATAAGGTTAATCAAAACTAATTTCTTCATGGTTTCTCTGCTTTGGTTCCGCCAGCATATTCCCTGTCATTTTATTATTCTAGATTTCTTTCTGGGCAACAGTAATCCAGGCATAACTAGGCCCTGCCACACTAAATTAGCTGCAAACTGACGTAGAACAGAGTGAGAGTGTGCATTTCTCACCTTTTGCATAACACTTCTGCATACCAGCAACGCGTGGGGAAATTAACTAATTAGAAAATGGAGGGGCGGTGGTTTCTGGACTGGCTTCGAATTACACAAAATACTTTTCTCCCTATGCTGCGTTTCTGTGGTCGCTGTGGCGGCGGATGAAACCTCTCTTCATCCGGCGCAACTCTAGCCTCTGATGTGATTGACTGGTCAGAACAAAAGAAATGAAAGGTTGAGAGAGGAAGAAGGAGTGAGGTCTGAGCCTTTTCCTCGGAGTGGCGTCTCTGGCATGGCGCAGACCCAGGCTGAAGGAGTGTTAAACCTCTCAGGCTGCGGGGAGAAGAAATGACAGGACTCCCTCAAGCTCCCCTCTGTTCTTCTAATGGACTCCTCCATAGACATGGTGGGGTTAGAAACATCACAAGTATATGTTCCCCACATGAGACTTTTTTTTCTTGCCTTTCCCCCCATTTAGTGGTGTTGCCTTTCAGATTCCTCAATGGCTCCATCTCTTTTACCCAAAGAATCAGAGTCCTATCAGTGAAATCAAAGGCGATTACACAGCTCACTAGTCATTTAGGATCTCTGTGGCTGTGGTAAGTATGTAACGCAGGCCGCAGCCCCAAAGTCTCTGTTTATTCAGTGAAAGTGCTCTGTAATTTATTTAAAATAATCTATTTTAACAAATAAAGAGGTCATTGAGTGAGCGCATTGCTGCAGGCGCACATTTAAATACCTCTTTAAGAGTCTGACTGGCTGACAGGCTGCCGAGCTGGCTGGACCCAGAGGACGAAGAGGCAGGCCTCCTGCTCTGAACAAAGTGATTCACCAAAATCTGCAGAGCAACATCACATGCTTAGTGAGGGAGTACTTGCCCTCTGTTGATCTCTGAGCGCTGATCAGCACGTTTTTTTTTCTCTTATTGAGATGTTTGGTCCTGATCCAGAGGGCTTGTTTGAAGAGGGGGTGGGCTCTGGCCCTCGTGGCGTGGAGTAAATATGACGGATGGGATTACAAGGAAACCCTCTCTGCAATTTTTTGAAGGGCTTGAAATAGAGCTGGTTTTTCCTGCATACCAGAACATCTCCCCACTTGCTCTCTGTGGTGGCTTTAGCTGCTCAGGTGCACTGTATCTAAGTTATGTCTGCCTGTCTGATGGGATCTGACTGCACCACAGAGCTGGACGCATCAAAGGAAGTCAAAGAGAGGAGGCCAGTCCAACTGTAAGAGGCCCAGTTATATAAATGGAGCCAAAGTACTTTGCTTTATTTGGACTTGTTTGGGCTTATTTGTTTGTACACCACACAGCTTCATACTTGGCAAGATGCAGAGCACAGTTTTTCCTCCCACTTTAAATACCTACAGTATGCAACTTGTTGATGCCGGGTTATAAAACAACTTATTTCCATCATTAAATCTTATACATTATGGTTTTCTGTTATTTTAGCCAACAATAGTGTCATCAAAGACTCCATTAAACTCAATTTTATGAAAGTTTTCCATGCCATATTTTGGCAACGCCGACCCGGGCTGTGAATGCAGCCGAGGTCGGACTTACCCACCTATAAATCACATACATGCAGTAAACGTGTGAGGTTCAAGGGCTAACAAAGTGGCTAATTTTTGAGCACATATATATATGTATATTTATATACATACAGTACACTGAGGGGGGGACGAAGAAGACTGACATTTCACCAAACTTTTCTACACAAACATCAGCGGCCCATGACTGGCATCTGGTGCAATAAGTGGTTGGTGTGGAGCGAGCCTCTTCTGTCCAGGCCAAAGAAAACCCGGTTTAGTGTAACGGTCGTTTCCTCGAGGAGCCCGAAGAGAAGCAGGAGAACGGGTTTGAGAGTTTTGCAAGCTGTTGTCATTCCAGTATATAGCTTTATGTTTATGTACCACACGTCTTTGTCCGAGGAAAATATGGAGTTATGAGACTTTGTTTTCTTGAGACTCCATCCGTCATTTTCTGCTATCTGCGAGTTCATCCTCTCCTGATCCTGACAGATAAGCTCTGTGTTACCTTCTGAATGGTGAAAAGCTCCGTCTGTATTGGCTGACATTGTGGTTTGGGTCAGTGAGTCAGGGTTAGGCTGATGGATTACTTTACTAATGATTTTGGCCGGAGAGTGAGCTTGTTTTAAAAGGCAGACATTCGACGAGTCAGTTTGAGTTTCATACGATGTTATGGATTGGCAAAGTTGTGTGTAGAGCTCTTCTTCAACGGCCAAAATCGACACTTGATTATTTAATGTTCTGGTTTTACAAAACGGGTTTAATCTGCAGAGCAAAGAAACAAGAAATTCAATTGGCACGGCTAATTTAAAAAACTTAGAGTAGGATGGATTTTTTTTCACAAAGAAAACCTGCAGGCTGAATGGTAGGCGCTTTCACCGTAACATAATACACTGATTCACATTTGAGATGTTTGCATGTACTGTACCACCAGCGGAAGATGTCCTCCGTGATTGAGCCCACCCAGACTGCAGTGTTGTGAGGGAGCGTGCCCCTTACCTCCCATTGGGGGCAACAAGGTCCTGTGTCCACAATTCAAGCAGGGCTGTCACTCACAGTAGGGGAGAAAGGGTTCTGTCCTGGGGTCAACACTTATGTTCTCCAGCTAAGAAAGCAAGGCTGGCTCTCGGAGGACAGGCAGCAGTTCAACACAGCATGCTTTGTGCTGCATCCATACAGGCGAGAGTGGAGGAGCTCAGAGATGAGCAGGAGGGATGTGAAAACTGACAGTGAAGGGAGTGAAACCAGAGTCTGTAGCGTCGTAGTCAAACCATTGTAAGGGCTGAAGTTGGATTGTGTGCAGAGCGTGTGGATACATTTGAGTTACTTCTATTTCATTCTCAAATCCTATTGTATTCTACATGGATGATGTTTTCTACCTCAGGCAAAGGTGAGAGGTTCAGAATGCTCAAACAATCTTGGTCCGATTAATTGTTGTCCGAGCACGACTAGCGGGGCGAGATCCGATGAATCGTACAACTGGGGAGGACGGCGCACACTTTTGGGCATTCTGATTATGTCAATGTCCTGAAACAAATTGCACCCAAATGATGTGATTGGAAGTACGAGCAAACACTGCCAGTCAAAGCAAAGAGTTTTATTACATTTTTTCCTAAAGTGTTTATAAGCTGTAACGAACATTTTTATTAATTAATGAATAAAACAATGTGAAACAGTAGTTTGGCTGGTGTATATCCTTATTTCCCACTGGCCCCTCCAGAAAATATTATATTTATTGAAACTAATTCATTTACAACTCCAAACGTGATGGACGGTAGTTGTGAAATACTTAAATCTGCATTAACTGATGTGTCTGGCCACACGGGGGCAGCGCAGCAAGCTGTAAACACAACATGGCTAACGTGTTAGCAAACGGCTACACATCCAGAAGACATGGAGCAACATTAGCGTTTATTTGAGTCGTGTTTCTGTCCACCAGATGAATATACATCTAATGTTAAACTATGTTCACCTGCTAGTCGTTAACTTTGTCTGTTTGCAAAAACATTTGGAGCTCATATCGAAAACAGCTGCAATGTGTGGCTGGTAATGACGCGGATGAGAGCTGTGAGAGGGAACCAAAACAGTAACGGGCCATAAAACCAAAACAGTGAGATGAAAGATGCTAAAGTGCTCGATAACGCTGAGAGGACCTGCAGTCGAGCGATACATTTTTATATCTTATGGGTACCTATAAGGGTCCTACCAGCAACACCGACATATCACACAAAGTTCATGCATTGTTGATATAAAAATATTGATTAGAGCAGCTTTAACTAATGACTTACTAACAACTAAAGCTGCAGACCAGATGCCTTATTATAAAGTGTCTCTAACAAAATACTTATTCATTATTTATAAAAAAAAAGGCATTAAAAATGGTTTATTAATCCTTAACAAAGCCATTAGTTACAACTTAAACATGCCCTCCTTAAAAGTATTCCCAATTAGAAAGTGGTTCCTGTCTGATTTCAGGCAGGTTGCAGCTCTTCTCTGCACTTACAGTGATGTTGTTATATCTGTTTCAGTGAAGGGCAGAGTGTCTGGTGCCAATTTGTCCATCTTTGAACCTCTAATTGAGTTAGGCAGGATTAGCATGCATAACAGTCCTTCTATGAGTCTCGAGGAGATAAAAGAGGAGGGGGGAGAGTGAAAGACAGAGCGGCGGATCGACACATGTTTGGTCCGGTGTCACCTCTTAATGTAATTTGGCACATGGTGCTATGTGCTTCTTCTGGTGTAGAGTTTCTTTTAAGTGGCTAATGCCTGTGGTGGGTGAGCACCCACGGGGGACAAGAGAGGTCAGTGTTTTGGGTGGAACGTGTGGAGAAGGTGTGGGGGATCTTCCTGTCATTCACCGCTCATTCCTCTGAGCCCTGCTGACCTTTGACCCCCCATGCAGACAAGCCAACAACCTCAACCTCATCGACTGAGCAGAGCCGCAGCGTTGGATGTTATCTGCCAGTGAGTGACACAGTTTAACTTTGTTTCAAAATAGTGGTGAAATATAAGTTTTAAAAAAAAGAAGAAAGATATAATTCTTGGTGATTGATGCTTTTCAAGATATTGTAAGATGAGATTTATTTTTCATAACTGAAATGAGGACACTTAAACTTGGGGGTACCTGAAACCTGAAAGTTATTGTAATGCAGTTACTATTTAGCTAATAGTTAACCAGTGTTACATTAAATTGCGTTGCCTGTTGAGGGAGGTACTATTACAAAAAGATCTTTTTATTTTTATTCTCTGAGATTCTAAAGTCATAATTTTGTAAAAAAAAAAAAAAAAAAAAAAACTCAGAAATTTAATTAAATTTGAAACTTTACAAGAACCTCTTTTTGTGTCAGTGGCTTTAGGTTGCTTTGCTTTTGTGTTTTTGTGCATCAGGAACGAGCCTACAACACAACGGACAGATGCAAGGATGTCACAATGTGTGGCTTTGACTTTGCAAAGTGAAACAATGTAGTTATTTGACAAAAAATTGGCAATTGTATGACTTTATAATTAGAGAATATTCTAATTGTTGTCTCAAAAATGTACGACTTTAATCTGAGAAATTCTGAGTGTTTCCTCGGAAAATTACCCAGCTCTGTAATAATAATAATAATAATAATAATAAAACATTTTTAACCTACAATGGCACTAATACGCCTTTGTAATAGCATTTCAATTGTGGATTTTGTCAGTTAATGTAAAAAAACCACCAATATTTTAGGACCAGATATAAAATGACTTGTTAAATTGCACATCATTTGATCTTTTTGTGTCCAGAAATGTTTGTCTCTCTTTCCTGGAGATGGAGAATCAACGTCACCCCGACAGACGGTTCACATTAGTCATCCGAGGTACGCAGGAAAAGGTTAAGATAATGTCCAAAGTGGAAAAAATTGAGCCATTAACTTCAGACTGATCTTAGACTGGAAGGCCAACTATTGGTCACCTGGGGCGTCCGATGGCTGCCACTCAAACTTTCCATCTCATTAATTCCTCCTCTCCTCTCTCTTCTGAAAGTACAGATGTAGTGGGAACCTTCAAATCAGCCTCATGATGACACAACCTCTCCGTTTTCATGCTCTCTGTCCAATGTGCCACTACACACGCATGCACGTGCACATACACACACTTAAATGCCAAACTGGCAGACATCTGTTGATAATCATTGCTCAGTCTCAGCAGAGAACTTGTGATATTTAATATTTCCTCACCACTTGAACAAATAAGCTCTAATAACTGCAAGGTACTTGACCACAGGAGTAGAGGAGATGTGCAGCATGAAAGGAACTGTGTGCTCTTTGGTTGAATCGGCGTTGTTAAACTTTCCATAGTATTTTACCCCTCGGCATATATATTGAAAAAGAAAATCAACTTGAAAACCCACCACCCACCATCCCTCAAAACCACAAAGACTTAAACAGTGAACAAACATGATAAATCACTGGTTAAAAGAAGATATAAATAGTTATACATGCTCACAAACACCACACACGCATACTGTACACACACGCAGTCACATACACACACTTAAAGCTGATGCGCTGCGGAGGTGTTTCAGAGCTGCAGAGCATCGAGAGACTTTCATAAAACACTCATTAACTTCCTTTACAAAGCCGCCTTTGTGACCTGCCAGACCCCTGGCTACTCTGCCCTGCTCTCCCTCTCTCTAACACACACACACACACACACACACACACACACACACACACACACACACACACACACACACACACACACACACACACACACACACACACACACACACACACACACACACACACACGCAGAGTTTCTAGCCCAATGAGAAAGTACATAAACACTAAATAGGATTAAAGTTTAAAGTGTAACAGCTACCTAGAGCTTTTTACGAAAAGAAATAAACTACTTTTGCAGCAAATACACCAACTAATGTTTGATCTGTGCCCAAATCCACCACATTGAAGTTTGAAAAGACTTCAACGTATTCTTTTTTTGGACATTTCTATATTATTAAATTGGTTTCTGTGGAGACGGTCGAGGGCAAATTACAAAGACTTGGATTCACACCTCAGCCCTCAGAGATAGCCGTGTCCCCTGAATCAACTGAACACGTTATTCTTCATTCCCTCGTAAATTACATATTACACTAATCTAATACAAATTGTACTCTCAGGGCAAGGTTTCCTTTGCAGTGCATGACAAAGAAAAATAACATTGCAGTCAAGATTGAATTTAAAAATGAGTAATAAAATGACAAGGAATAATTAGTACCCTGAGGTGCTCCAGTGACCTAAAATGTGGTCTAAGTAGAAATATATTAAAGTCAATGTGAGATTCGTGGTAAGAAATGCATCTCTGCTTCTTGTGATGTTCAAGCCAAGTTTCAACACTCAGAGGTGGTTACATCAGTACATGTGTCGCAGTGAATGAGGCAGCTCGTTTACGGACAGTTTTGGTCTGTTACAACTTGGGTCTTACTTTTGTACTTTAGGCCATTATTTCTACGACTTATGATCACATTGTTCTGATCAAAGTAAACGCAGCAACATTGCTCCACCAGACGGATTGTAAACAAGCCAGCCGTTGAGCCACATTATCTAAATTCCTGATGGACAATGAACAGTTTGGGTAATACGTTTTACTTTTCTCCATTACTTTCTCTTCCAATTCACGTTTTGTTAACTTTGCAGTTTGTTTGCCGTACAATAGTCCAACACTAGCGTCGTCACTGCAGCCCCAGATTCTCAGTGATACGTGTTACTGCAGCTGGAATTGATCTAAACAACGCACCATTTTAAATGCTTTTAGATTGTTTGAACCTTAAAGATAAAAACAATGTTTGGGTTTGTTTACAAGAAAAACTTCACCTTCAATCTGCCACCATTTTGACCATCATTTGATTGTTTGAGTCGTTTTCTGGAGCAAAAATGCTGCTGGTTTAGTTCACAACAACAACAATTCATTAAGTCATCAAGGAAAATTATCAGCAAAGAAATCAACAGTAGAGTTTACGGTTATTTGCAGCCCCTAGTACAATATTATCTTAGACAGGAATGATGGTAAAACTATGAAAGACCCACGTTGAAATAAACCACAACACAGTTGTCATTTAAAGATAAAGTTGTTTAGCTTAACAGCATTTGAATCAGCAAATTCTACACCAGCAGCAGCGTGACAAAGCTGCTTTTCCACAGTAATGAATTAACCACAAGGCGCATCAAAGTGAGCAACCTGCTCAGGTTTCACCAGACAGGAGGACCAGCCGAGGCAGCTCGGCCTGGTTCACTTCTAGCAGATGAGTGGCGAGGTTTGGGGAAGAGGTCAGCCGCACACCGGGGATTCCCTGACAGCGGCTTTGCCAAAGACCACCAAGGTGATCGGCAGATGAAACGACATTCTTATCCTCGCTCCCCGAGGGCAAAGAAACAGAGAGGGTGCTGGGTGAAGGAGGATATAAGTGACATGTTTCACTTTATTTTGGAGTTCGTTCTGTTTGTCTGCGTGAAGGTGTGTGGAGACATCTTCATGCACTCCGCCATTTACATTCAATACGCCTACTGTACTGAAATGAGCTGAAGAGAGGTCGGCGTCGGGGTGCTACATATTCTATAAAGGCATACTTGTTAAGTACGAGAAGTAGGGAAACAACCTCCATGATGGATGATAGAGAAATAAGTATCTGGGCTGGGGGGAAACTTCTAATTACGAGAAGGGAGGCACACGTTCATTCATCCCAAGGGGGGCTCTCAGAGCCTCGGCCTCATGAATTGAATAGTGTGGTGAGGAGTTAAGGGATGGACCAGAAGTGGCACCTTTGCCAACCACAGCGCCCAAGCCACCTCGACTCCCTTTACAGCGTGCAATTGCTCTCTCCACGTGCCGAGAACCATCACATAATCAAGCCCTTCTCGCTGCCTCACACCAAAAAAGACACAAATCTGAATACAAACCCCCCCTCTCATTTATTGCCTTATAAAAAGACTTTTGGTTATTTTTTGCATCCCTAAAACGAGCACGCTGGTTTTCCCCCCACATAGTGCTCCATTCATCATAGGCGGGTGTACGGAGACCTACTGCTCTTACATTTCCTGTAATTGGAGTGGCAAAGCTCCAAAGGTTGGCATTAATATTAAAAGAAAGTAGCAAAAAATGAATTATTTCCTGACAGTTTCTCGCCAAACTGGTATTTGTGTAATCAGTTACGTTCCAGCATGGGGGTGTCTGCATATGTCTTTGTTTGGTTACAAACCAATTTGTCAAATTTTATACTCCTGACTTCCTCTCAGGTCAAGAGGCCCCTGCGGCGCCCTAAATGCTCTCCACAAGCTTATGAGGTTTGGTGGTGAATCTGGTGCCTGTGAGGCATAACTCTCCCTGTCAAAACAGAGAGGGAAACCATGATTCTTCGCCATGGAGTCCCACACTGCTCCGCTCTAATAAGCCAACAGACATGAGGTCATTTTCTAGCATTCACTTGTTAGCATTTATTGAATGCGACTACATTGTTTGGTTTTAAACAACTTCCCATAAGCTGTTAAGAACGTGATATTTTAAACATCAGATCAGCTTTAAGTTTGTGTGTGTGTTCAGTTTACAGTTTACATGAGCTGTAGGTGCTAAATCCTGAGAAGAAAGTTATCTCATTATCGCCACAGGGCAACTTGGTTTTGCAAGAATTTGATGTTGAACTTAAAAATGAAAACTTGGAAATGCTCCTTTCCTGCTTGACCACTTTCTCAAAGTGGGCCGTTGTCCAGCAGCTACATGTAGTCACTTCACGGTTTGTGTTACAGTACATATTGACATTTGAAGTTAATGTTTTGAAATATCGGCCAATCATATATTTTGACAAGACAAATGTGAACCTCATTGAGCGTTTCTGTTTTTGGGTGAAACGAAAGCACGATCTGATGGTCATTTACAGTAATGTTTTCTCCCAATGTGCATTGCTGAGTGTACATACTGTAGATGTGAAAATGAACTTGAAAAAGAGGGGGGGGGGACTGAAAAGGGAGCTTTTGATAGAAAGAAATGCACCCAGCTGTGAGCTGGACTCGACGTATGTGATGTATAAATAAACTTGTATCTCATGCCAGGTTTTCAACAAACCACCGGCTAAATGGGAGATTTTATTTCAAATTAGAATTTCCTCGTAGATCTTGAGATATCAGACGTAATGATAATAAGAAGTGATGGGTCTTAAAATATTGTCGGTTTAATTTGATGTAGGTGTTGAATTGATTTGCTATGAACAAGGTTTTGCTTCATTAAGTGACCTGCACCTGCTGAGAGGGAGTCAAATGGTCATGATAAACATTTCATTTAATTAAATGTCAAATTATATATCAGTTATCTCTATAATATTAAAAATGGCAAATACATTTTAGACAGAGTGAGTTTCCTGTTCTTTGGCTTTGTTCGTGTTTTTATTTGAGATTTCCAATGAGAGAACATCAAGTTCTCTTCTCCTGTAGTAATAAACGTTTGATTAATGTAGCTGCAGCAGCTGAAATCATTTAAATTATTGAAGTTGTTTATATTTCTCTTACACTCCAATTATGCACTTAGGCATTTACATATTCACAGGAAAAGTTCACAAGATAAAAGTCACATTCAAAAGGCCATTTTTTTTATTTATTGGCAAATTAGAATAAATACCTTTACTCTTGACCATCACACGCATTAAGATGTTTTCTTTTTCTGCGCAGTCAATCATGTGCTTTGACATACAAAAATAGACCCGGGACACTTAGCAAAGAAAACCTCATTTATAAACACGCTTCGGTGCATATATTACACATATTTAAGAAACACCCGTGGATGTTGTGAGACCGCTTCAAGAGCCACTTGAGGCAATGTTTGCTTTAATTAATAAAAATGGAAATGGCTATTAAAATTAACACTTCAATTATCTTTGGAAACAGGGCCCGCCTCATGTGGGCGAAGTTGAACCGCTTAAACGTGGGGTTGTGTCGTGGGGAAAAAAGAAGAAGTGGACAGCCTGCTGAAGAAATACTCCACCAACATGAAAGGGCGTTAAGAGCATTACCCTTCGCGGTGGGGAGAGATTTTCTCGTTTACTCTTAGCCGGGTAAGAGTGATAGAACGCAGGTTTCCTCTTCCATTCATTCACTGTGAGTCTTGGATGCTGCATACAACATGAAATATTTGTGTGGGAACATCATCATGGTTCGGATATATTGGCAATGGCAACAGGGCATAAGGGTTTCCCTATTTGTGCCACATGAGAGGGTGTTTTTTTTCTCTGGCGCCAGGGGCCCTGTGAACCATGAGCTGATTAAATGGGCGACGTCGCGTTCGTGCGGACAGCGGTCGCGTTTGAATGAAGCTCTCAGTGACGGAGACAATGATAGGTGGTTGGATTCAGTGAGAGGAAAGGATGAGGCGTTTGTTCGGGGGGTGTGTGGAGGAAGCGGGAGCGTGATAATTTTTCAATTTACGGATGTCAAATACCTCGTCACGGGTTTGTGTGCGTGTTTACTCCCGAGTATGTAACTGGCACGTAGGTGGGGAATCTCGAAAGGGTCAGTTCAATCAAATAACTTCTCGTGGTTTCTAGCCATGGAGACAGTTTTGATTTTGTTTGCCCAGGTCTCGGAGACTTCTGCAGTTGTCAGTTGTGGTGCTCAAAGCAATAAAGAATGATGCTAGAAACAACATTTCTGTCAAGAAAAAGTGATCCTGTTGCTCTGGATGATCCACAGAACACTTTATTTGGCACTACTTTCTTTTGGGGATGCAACAAACCAAGTGTGTGTCTGCTGGTTGCAATAAATAAAGGTTTCTACTAACACTAATCTGATACCTGTTCTCTCCAAATTTAAAATATGTGAACTTCTGCATTGGAATAATTTTTATGAATGAACCAGCGGCCTGCCATGAATTAATAAAAGCCACTGATAACGGCAACACTGAATTTTAAAATGACTTTGATGAAGAGTATTTAATGAGGATCATGTGATCACATCTGACCAATTCCTCCTAACTTGCCTTACAAGCTCGGGATCGTCCCAGATAAGCATCTGCCCGAACAAAAGGGTGCAGAAAGTATTCCCAATACAAACAGTTCTTTACTCTACAATGTAAAGTAACATCACATTGTGGATTTAGACGGAGACCAAATTTATTTCAGCTGTCGTGTAATTGTATATGTTCAAATTTGAGCGCTTTAAGGACTTCTTGTCCGAGTTTCAAAGCTCAATTTTGACGTCGGAAACAGCAGTTGACAAAATAATGTCACCACAAGGTCCATTTCACTGTGTTTCTGTGTTCGCTTCTGCTTGTAATTTAGCAAATAATGACTGTTCTCTCAGTAGCAAACATGGAAGCAGCGCGACGTTAATATGTTGCCACAAAACGCCGGGACGAGTTTGGGGCGGATAATTGGGGCGTAGAAAGCGTGCGACTACGACAGTGGAGACTGTGGTTGTACCAACAGTCAACAGTGGTTTCTTTTATCCGCGAGGGTGATTTTTTTCCTAAACTTAACCTTTAGTAGATTTTATCGCCTTAACTTAAGTAAACTGTGGGCGGGGCAGATCCATAAACTCTCATGCGAGTCATTTTGGACTGGGTAAATCTTCAAAAACACGTCACATTCATCCTCCGTGCCAAGAAGTTACGATTTCAATCAAGACAAATGAAGGACACATTTTGAAAAAATGTAAAACATTCAGACATTGTGCCGAGCTATATAAATCTGAATTAATCTTGATGACTCATTCCACATGACAATAAATATGATGTTCTGAAACCCCGCTGACAATTGCAGTTGTCTTCAGTCTGAAGACGGCGTATGATATTTATTAACCCACATCATGTTTTCCATATGCGGCGTTCAACTCTGTGATTCCACATCAGGCAAGGCCTGCTTTTAGCACGAGACGTCATTATAGACAGAATGTAGTCATTGTGATTTGTCTGTGGAACAGTCATGGTAGATATAACAAAAGCAGAACTGACAAATCTAAAAAGGGCTGATTATCTCAGACTTTAACCCTCCGTGTAACACTGAAACTTAAAAAAAAAAGAAAAACGCATTCCTCTTTTGGGTGTACATCGGAGCGGGAATTCAACTTTTCTCCACTCCATTCTGCGGTTATTTATCACCCCTGACGGTCAGGCTCTGGCCCACAGGAAGTGAAGCGTAAGTGCAACAGGAAGAGGAGAAGGTGGACGGTCTGATCCCCAGCATGTAAATCAAGCTTTTTTTTATGAGGCCCGGCCACCCTGGAAGATGAAGTGCCCTTGTTGTGAGAGAAAACAGTGGAGCGGTACACATGTCATAACATTGACACCTAGGAGGGGGTCGGCTGGGATCCATCCTCAGGCCACGGCTCCCATGTGCCCTCTTGGCCTGAATCACCACCAACCCCTGAAAACCCCTAAAAGTCATTCTTCTCTCCTCACTCACTCTTACATCTCTCTCTTGCACTGTCCCCTGCCTCCCTCGCTCCAGATCTGCCTCAATTGGTTACCTAGGACATCTTTAAGAGCAGTGCCCGGCTTCTGTCCACCAAAACACTTTCTCAAACAATAAACAGAGGGCCTAGGTGGTCCTGTCAGAGCGGCTGTCTTCATAGAATAACCAGCTACCACAAGAATCTCCTCCTCCGCACTCTGTAGACGGTCTGCACACTCGTACGTGCACTCTCGCCGTGTACTCTATTGTCAAAACCTCCTTAGATTGTTTGGCCGCAAATGTCGCAGCGCTAATGACTGCGAATTGGATTTGGTCCACACATTCGATGACGATACGCTGACAAAAATCTTACTTAGTGTTAATTGTTCGGCACATATAGGTCAGCCCAGTGCTACTAATTTGTTTTACCAGTTCTGTTACAAGCAGGGCTGAATTAACCCGCATGCTGGCCCGGGGGCAAAAAGTGAGCTGCGGGCCCCTATTGAGCCCCCTTTGTTCTAAACTTAATTCTCTTCAGTGATTAAATACACATTTAAGGATGTTCACCATGTAAGCATATTATCAACTGAAATATCAAAGACATTAAAACAAGATTTCGACTGTCATATTTAAAAAGTAAAATATTGATATTATGTTAATAATACACCTATGATAATATCATGTAAATAATCTGGCGCTCGCTTTGTCGCACAAAAAGTTAAAGATGAATTTGACTGATAGCATTATTCTTTTTTTTTTTCCTCCACATAGATATCGTGATTATATCGTTATCGGGAATTATTTTGGCCACATTAATTGTTTAGTAAAAATCTGATATTGTATATATTAATTAAACAATTTAACTAATTGCCACACCATGAACCGCAGGACTCTGGGGCTCCAGAGGGTCTGAGGCGTCAGGGCAGCTGCCCGTTTTGCCTGGTTGGTAGTCCAGCTTTATTTACAAGGGAAACGTAATTGCTGCTTGGAATATATTAGTTGGAATAACATTTCTCCCAGGGAACTAAGTGCTATGTTCGTGTAGCATATACAAGGTGTTTGGAAGTGCTCAGGGTGGATGGTAGACGTTCAAAATGTTAGAATTTGACACTGGAGACCAGAGTTTGACCAGACTTTGTATCCTGCCGAGGTTTAGGCAAGAAAAGCACATTGGTTAAGTTAAGGGAGAGATCAGAGTTTAGGTTAAATGTTAATAAAGTAAACTCGTCGTGCTTCATGCTGCAAGTCACTATTGACTTTTTCCAATATTAGACCAAGACCATGATAATTACCCTAACGTGTGTTTTTATTGTATCCTTTTTTACCTTTCTGCTGTAACCATGTAAATTTCCCCGCTGTGGGACTAATAAAGGATTTCTGATTCTGATTCTGAATCTCAACCAAGTGATTTGAGTTGCCTAAACATAACCATAAATATGTTAAATCATGGTGTAGTTACTACGGGTGAATAGCGTACAGAAAACAAAAGAAATACATCATCCGTGAACATTTTACTGATACATTCAGTGATATCATTGTGTGACGAGCCAAATGCACAATGTTTCCACACTATGTCGATAAAAGATCAAAAGATCAAGATAACCCGAGTGGCTTTACGTTTCCTTTGAAATGTTTTTGCTGTTGCAAATTGGTTGTATATAAACATAAATTGTAGGAGTTGCAGAGGTAAAGGTTTGTTTGGAAAGGCGTTATTTTTGGTATTTCGTTTTTTTCCGCCTCACAGAAATCCACTCAGCTCCAGACTGGCGTGCTGAATGACCTAATGGTCACGTCAATAACATGCGTGCGTCGGAGGGAACACCTCTGTGTTTGTGTGGAAACAGTTTGTCACATTTCATTAGTTCACGTCAACCACTTTGCAAGGTGCTCACCCAGGTTACATCTACTCTGTGTGGCTCCGAGACAAACATTACAGACGCGTTATTAACCGACCTTTTCACGGTAGATTAATCAACGTCGCAGGATCGAACATCTTTGTTTTCGACGCCATTTGCTACGGAGCCGATAAG
The DNA here is from genome assembly GCA_943593645.1 of Bovichtus variegatus. NCBI lineage: Eukaryota > Metazoa > Chordata > Actinopteri > Perciformes > Bovichtidae > Bovichtus > Bovichtus variegatus. Next base: position 200,167 of record CALSCE010009297.1, read on the forward strand.
ATTTATAGAGCCGTTGTGGCTGATCTAATTGCAAGAGCACCAGAAGTATTTTTGCAGGAAGCTCTGTGTTTACCTCGAGTGTGTGACAGGAGCCGAGGAGATTGCTGGCATAATGGGGTTTATTTACGTTCACACTCACTTACACTGCCCAGTGTCTGGCACTCTAACCAGGGGGACACATTCTTGCTGAGAGACGTCATTGGTGCCGCTGCACATAGAAACTGTTCAGGAGCCGCGGGGTCAGTCAGAGGGATTATTCAAATTGAATGACCAGGTCTTGTGAGACTGCAGTTCAGATATGGCCATCACATAATTAACAACCTCGCTTCAAAACTGTTTACCTACTTTGTATGTAGGAGCAAGTAGCTTGGATCTGTGTGCATTCAGTCAGCACAGTATGTCACTTTACATTTAACCTTCATCATTGGCTGCTTTACGCAACAGGTTATATTAAAATCATGATCAAAGAAGCTTCAAATTAGGACTGAGGATGGAGTGAAAACACATCGGAGACGGTTACACTTTGTACACAAAGACAGAAATGAACTGTCAGAGTGAATTTATTCGCTTAGTCAAAATTGAAAGAGGCTTGAAAACATATTTGTAAATAATTTATGCCCTTAAATTATTTTCTGCTTTGATTTTGTTTATATTTTTCATTATGTACATTATTATATACTGTTTTTATACATATTGTATGTGTCATAAGTGAAACTTTTGAATATTTAAAAAAAAAGTAAATTTGTAGTGAAAGTACTACGTACTAAGTAATCATTAGTTGCAGCCTTAAAACTAACTGAATGAAATTTAATCATTGATTAATCTGCAGATTCTATCCTTTATTAATTATCCTTTTTTTCTGTATTTATAAAATGTAAAAATAAAAAAAAATAAAAATGGCAATCACAATTTCCAAAGTGACGTCTTCAAATTGTTTTGTTTGTCCGGCCAACTGTCAAAAACCCAAAATATATTCAGTTTGATTTAATTAAAGACAAAAGAAAAGCAGCAAATTCTCACTCGAGAAGCTAGAACCAGAAAATGTTTGGCATTTTTGCTTGAAAAGTGATTAAAGTGATAAATCGATGATCAAATTAGTTACAGATTAATTTGACGTCAGTTGACCAATTGCTAAATCGTTTCGGCTCTAGTCATTTTGTTAATTCAATTTTATATTAAATAAAATATTATTTTTATGTCCGAATGTATATGTGTCGTCTAAAAATATTCAAAGACGTCACAGTAGTTTGGACTGGACTTGCACAGACGAGCAGTATTTGAATTTGAAGCGACCAGTATATTTGGAGTCACTGTATATTTATGCTGGACTGTTTAGCTTGGCATCTCTCTGCTGATAATTTATGACACATCTGGTGTCAATCTGCCATCACCTTCCTCATAAAAGGTCCCCAAATCATGAATATATTCTTTAGATGGCAAGAAATGCTCGTTATGAGCAGGGGCTTGATTTGTGGATTCTATCTTTTTCACAGTTGACTGGATATTTGGGTACGAATCAATGTGTCTCAGAGCGAGTAAGTGAATTTATATACTTGAGTGTCTCCACGGCCAACACTGTGGCCAAGTGTGGGACACATGCAGCACCACAAGGAAAACCAGGGAAACAGCATTAATTGAGGGTGGGGAAAAAAGGGAAAACATCACATGAGAACTTCTCGTGCAGTAATTCAGCATCATGAAATTCTATACTTCCCCTTTCCATGCGAAAATATGTCGAAGCAAGTGCTAACCAACTCGGAGGCCACAAAACCAAAAATGGAACATTCAGTTGCGTTTCTGATCAACTTTGAGGTTCAATATTCGTCTCTGTGATGCCAGAAAACCAAATCCATACATGTGTGATGTCTAAACGCCTTTTCTCACTACATGGTTAGTGTCACAATACTTCAAGGAAACAAAAGGCCAAAAGTTACAGGATTCCTCTTCAAAGTTTTCACTCATTTCCAGTCACAAACGCAAACTTGGACAAACACTCCACTGCATGGATTACAAAAACAAAGAGAAGGAGTGATCAACAGTTTTTCTTCTCATATCTTGCCATGTTGCTCTGGCATGGTCTAAGCTGGACTATTATAACAACTTGTAGAAAGGTTTCAGTCAGAATATTCTCCATGGAAGCGAACGAGAGAGGAGGCTGGAAAGAGAGCCGGTCAGTGAATGTTTCATTATATCTAATGTTGCCTTCCCTGAAGCGCTCTCCAAAGTAAGCGAGCTGCGTGAGCCGGGGCTCGAAACGTTCAACCCCCTTGTGACCACTTGGAGCAAAGCAACTCTCCACTTTCTCAAAACGAGAGCCTCTGCATGGATTATGTGTTTGAACACAGTGGTGCTTTTTATTTAACTCAATTTTTCGCTCACATGTTTGAAAGCGTAGGGCTTTCTGAGAAAGGGGTTTGACATGATTACAACAGGGGTAATATAACAGGCAAAGTGTAACAAATACTTTTTATAAAGGGACACTGCTATCATAAACTATTTTAAAGGGAATGTTTTAGAGATGAGTTGATAAGATTTTCAGGCTCTGGAGTGGCTAGTTTTCATGGAAGTAGTCACTTAAACTGCAATTACAAAGTTATCTGCTCATGAAATTGAGCATGATCTCAATAAATGTTGTTTAAAAACAGAACAAAAATGAGTTCATACGGATGTGGAAAAAACATTTACATGATTTACTATTAAATACATGCAGCTACAGTGAAGAAATGAATGAATTGTCCACCAAAAAATGTGTAAAGACGACATGAACTTGTGTTTTGTAAAAGTCAAGAGTGCCACTGCTTACTTATCCTCCCTTCAAAAATCAAGACTGATCTTAATTGCCTCCATCATTTCACTAAATGGTTAATGACAGTGATTTAATACACACAGAGCGGTTTGAGTGTGTGCACCCTCTAACAGCTGTGTGCGTGGTGCTCAGCCGGCTGCTGAGGTCTTTGCTTTGATTTCTCTGCTCCGACATGTGCGGGGACTTAGCGGGCCGAGCTCCCAGACATCTGTTGAATATTAGGGGCAATAACAGCTGGGCGGACCTCAAACATGGTCACCCACTTCACCTCACCGTGTCTCTGAGGATAACCCCAGCTGCCTCACACTCCAGATGACAAGTGCCCGTTCACCGGCCTGCTGAGTTTCGGGGCCTGCCGATGAGCCAAGCATCCTGGCTTCCAAACAATCAATCAGAAAGCCTCTCCTCTTTCTGTCTCCTTCTCTCTTTCACTTTCTCCTGCTGAGCATGGGAACAAAGTGGGTGGTATAAAGTGATTTCACCGCGATAATATCCCAAAGTGTTTGATTTCCCATAATGTGTCAGCTTGTTGTTGAAATAAATTTTGGCTCTGCGGTGGTTGTCCGTCAACTGCTCTCCCGTGGCTTTGCTCTTTTGAAAGATTGAGAAAAATAGAGAAAGAGGTCGGCCGTAGAGGCAGATGTTGAGGTCACGCTTTTAGTAAGTTCCAAGAAATATTTCTTTCAACTCCAGTAGTGCTTGTTTCACAAATTCAACATATTGTTAAAATAAGAACAGATTATTCCTTTTACAAATCCATTAGCAACTAAAATTTCACTCCAAACCTCCTCCACGGATATTTCCATAAGTGAAATATAAAGCGTGTATCTGGCCTGCGATTCAGATCTGCTCCATTGGCCCATACTACAGCCTTCCAACAAGTTTCATGAAAACCGGGCAAGTAGTTTTTTTTGTAACCCTGTAGACAAGCAAACCAACAAACCTACAAATGTGTATAGTGTGACCGTTAGCTTTTGGTGGCTAATGTTAGCAAACTTTAGACACTGTAAACAACTCTGTTTTACCGACATTGACGAGTCAGTTTTCTGACTTTATGACTCGTCCGTGCTTGTGCTACTGTTACGCTACATTAAAGTGTATTGTGGGCAAATTTGGAGCAAATATTAGCGTCGGCACCTTATTCAGGCTCCACTCATTTTGTCGCTTCAATTGGTCTGTTATGACAAGCATGATGGCTAATGTTAGCAGACTTGAGATAGATATTGTTGTGTAACTGATATTTCTGAGTCAGTTTGCCGCCTTTATGATTCTTCTCTACATGTGTTACTGTTACACTCTGTTTTAGCAGTTCCCATAGTCACTTGTGGCCAAGCATAAGGCTAAAGGTTAGCCTTAAGCCTTCACTAGCAACAAAAAGGAAGATATGCATGTAAAAATACCTCCTATCATATCAGCCAGTCATCACCTTTCTCCTAAAAGAAACCATGTAAATCTGTCTCTTTTGTCCAAATTAAACTTAAAGCTAGAATTGCACTTGGATAGCACAGACAGACAGACAAACAAACAAACAAACAAACAAACAAACCGAAACAGAAACCTAACCTCCGTGAGGGAGCTATTCAAAGTTCA
>CALSCE010009297.1:209562-227966 GCA_943593645.1 Bovichtus variegatus
CCAAAATGTCAAACTTTTCCTTCAAGTTGCAAGGATAATTACAGTAGTTTGACTGTTGAGGATGAAGCAGCCTCTTTTGAATTCTGCACAGATCCAGGTTTTAGCACAACCACACTGCACGCTAAAATGTCTCTGTATTTAGAGAAGGTCAGATTATTCAGAAATCTGTCCATCTGCTTCTGTTTTCTGTTCGTTCATTGAGCCACTGTGGGATTTTCCTGAACTCACCAGCACTCCACCTCTGCCCACTCCTGCCACATCTGAGCCCGGCTCCCTCTGTTACCCACTAAGTGCTTAAAAGAAACCTGCTCTGCTTGTCCAGCAGCTTTTAAACTGCCAATCACAGCAGCAGCAGTCAATGTGCTCAAACTAATTAATGACGGCATTAATCTCTCATAAAAAGCAGCTTCAAGGGCTTTGTTTCAAATGTCACAGTCATGCCACCCTCACCCCCCCCCCCCATCACTCTCTGTGGTAACCATCCTGTAAGAAAGACATCTTTAATTTGTTTGGATTCCGCTGAAAGGGAGGGATATTACGTCTATATTTAACTCCGTGGTGCCTCCACTTGGACAAGACGCCAGAGGCTAGCTTATTTTTTCAGGTGCTTGTACTTTGGAGAATGGTGAGCCACAACCTTGGAGATTTCCACTCCGCAGAGCCGCTGCTCACTCCAGAGCACAGACTTCTGGGAAGGCAGTGTGTGTGTGCGCACGCGTGTGTGTGTGTCGGCAGGGTTTTGGCGATGGGAGGCGGATAATGATGCAACAATTAATCATGACATGGTCCGTTAATGCTGCAGGGCAGGAGAGAGTGCAAGACGTGAACGATGGCAGTATTCATATAAACATGGACACATACGGACTGCTAATTTACAGCAGCCCGTTAACACCTGTGAGGTCATCAAGTGGCGAGTTAATCACGCAGTGGCAGGCTTCGATTTTGACTACTACTTTGACAGGATGCCCAGCTCTTTATTGACCAACTGGCAATTTGTGCCAATTGAATCCTGCAATCTCACAGGGCGCTACAGGACGGTCTTGGTAACCAATGAATGACAGTAAATTCATATTATTTTACTTCTTTGTCCTCACTTTTTCCCAACATTCACAATTTTTCTGCAAAACACTATGACGCTATATGAACATGCACAGACTACATACCGTATACGCTACAAAATATACTCAGAATATAAACAAATAAACAAGACTACAAGTCACAACCATTATTTCTAGCTAGCTAGCTATTCATAAATCTACCAGTAGTATATATATATATATATATATATTTATTTTTTTATTAATTATTATTTTTTCTTTTGTGCGTGGCATCAAGCTAAAGGAAAGTTTTAAATAAGAGTGCTTTTTTGAATCTGGTTTGGTTTTGATAGGAAAGGTGGGACAGTATCTATGTTCCCAGGGTCCTTTGTTGCCCAGTCAAATATTCTGTTAACACACAACCCTCCTATTGTGTTTTCGTCAAATTTGACCTTTTAAAAAAAAATATGGAATAAGGCTTCAAAACATGGGGGTCTATGGAGATTGCTCCCTTTTGGAGCCAGCCTCAAGTGGCCAAAGGTGGAATTGCAGTTTGTGGTGCTGCTCTGCCCTGGAGTTTGCCTCTGGGTAAAACACTATGTTGGGTAAAAAAATGTTATTGTTTTTTGAGTGTTTTGTGATGAAATAAAAAAAGAAAAGGTCAAATGACCCGCAAAAGCAAAAAGGCACATGCCGCTTTCTGCCGCAATAAGAGGTTTAGTTAAACCTTGGTGTTTAAGTCAAACCCAGAATCAGCAAAGACTTTGTGACATATTGCCATTTGATACATTATCAATATAAAACTATGAATTACAGCCACTTTAATACAGGTCAGAGAGGCAGGAATGTGACCAGAACATGTCAGTTCAATTCCTCCTGAATTAAAAGTCGGGGAAACTCTTCGTCTTAAGTGCAAGTGGCGCTGCTCATCACAAATACTAACCATTAATAGACGAATCACTAAATCGGTCGTCAAAATAACAGATAAGAGATTGCAGCCATACTTTTGATCATTTCCCCCTGCCTTTCATTCATTCATTCATTCATCTGTGTTCATCTGGTATAAAAACAAATAAACGAACCCTTCCAAACAAACAGCGGTGCCACTCGACCCTCCACTCCTTCATTTTGTTAGATATATTGCACTCATAAAAGGTGCATGACGAGAGAAAAGCCAGACTGGCTTTCCTTTCTTTCTACTTTTTCGGTTACAGCTTCCTTGACATCATGCTACTTGAGTGGGAGATGGAAATTAAACAAAATAGGACGTGATAAGGAAGGTAAGGAGAGATGGGACAAATAGTGAATGGAGCAGGCAGACAGAAATAACGGTGGAATAGAGACTGAGGCAGAGAAAGAGAGAGCGAGAGCCGCGGTGTGGCAGCGTGTTTGTACAGCTGAACACAAGCTGAAGAAGCCCAGGCCCCTCTCTCACACTCCATTAGGCCCTAAGCTCCACGGAGTGCTGCACTCAACACATAAACAGCCTCCTGGAAAAGCTTCGGGATGTATGGGAGAGGCAGGGGGGACGCCAGGCTGGCCAGCAAGAAACAACAACTGCCTTTTCACATCAGCACAATGCCTCCAAATTACAGAGAGAGACAAGGGATGGAGACAGAAAGGCCTGGCAAAAGACCAGAGGCTTCATTTGTCAAAGTTTGGTATGCTTCGATGTCACACTTACAGCGTGAACAGAACTAAAGATAGATAGATGGCTGTTATATAATTATATCAAACTCCTAGCCTTAACCCAATATTTCACTGTATTTCATAAATGTCAACTTTCTAAGAAAAAACCCAATTTTTAGGGGGATTTTCCATTAAAATTGAGGATAAAGTAAAAAAAAATATTTCCAAGCCGAACTGGCAGCACAAGATGAGGCTTCATCGTTTCAGCTGCGGGTCGATACCGACAGTAAATACTGACTCAAAGAGCTGGATGAGGTATCAGTGACAATGGGGCCAATCTGTTTAATTAAATGTTAATAGAGGTTAACGTCTACACACGTCGAGTACTTCGTCATGCGTAGATATATCTATTTATTTGTTTTTGCAAAGTCAGGAAAGCCATGTTTAAGTCAAGCCTGATGTTGCCTTACACATAAAAATGCATTCATCTGCCGACATGTCGACAGATTAAATGTTTAGTGTTCATACGTAAAATGTTTAATGTGGATCTTAACTGACCAAAATTGAAACCAAACAAATGAAAAAGAGAAAGACAGCCGTTACGGAGAAACGTGATATGTCTTTATGATGAATGCAAGTCCGACATTCACTCTTTTAGCTCCGTTTTTGGTCTCTACCAGCTCCTGAGGGAAATATGTGGCTCTTTACCTGCTAAATGCTCCACAATGTTCACCAGCTGGTCACTACATTATTTTTTTTTAACTTTAACGTTTTATTTTAAATATTTTTTGGGACACTCTACACCTTTATTTGATAGTACACACTGGACAGATGACAGGAAATGAGGGGGGAGAGAGAGATGGGGAATGACGCACCTTAGTACTTAACTTTTAACCGTTTTTGTTGAGAAAAGGCTATTTGAACAAGACAGGAAATCTATCATGTGCCATCACAAACACGTAAACACAGGTAATACATGAATATATGCAGATACATGTTATGTACTCAAGGAAGCACACACTTGACCTGAGTGGACACAGAGTATGCATAGACACAACAGCGTAGTTGTTGCATAAACAAGCACACTGTACATTAATGCACACTCACAAACATGCCTCCTGTTGGATACACACACACACAGTTGTAACCCACCCACCCACCACAGGGCTCCCATCAAAGTGGCAGGCCTTATACACAATGTGAGCTGATGTAAAGAAGCATCATGTTGCACAAGATGTAGGCCGATCGGGGTCATGGAGCTGTGAAACTGCAAAATCAAGGCAAGGTCTGAAACTGAAGTCCAGACTGGCAACACATTTCCGGTTTTCAACATTACATCCAAGTCTGACAAGTGGAAAAGAGAAACACTGCTTTAAAATGCATGATGCGAAACAAAATGGCTTCATTGTGATTTTTTTGTAAACCCCATCCATATATCAACGGCCGCCCAGGTATACTTGGTGAGCCATTTCAGCGTTATTTTTTTTATCCGCCCGAGAGAAAGACGTCATCTGTGATCGATTAACTAGTAGTGGCACATCGCTGCAGTGGAGCAGAAGGAGAGTTTCCCCCCTGCCGGCGCAGCCTCGGATCTCGCTGCCTCAGCACATGGCGGGACATCGGCAGTGTGCGACGGCCCGCTGGCTGCCGCACTCTGCTCATCCCGGTATGTGCGACGGACTGCTGCACGGAGTGGAGGATGTTCCCACTGTAGTGTGGGCTCATTCTCATGCAGAGCCTGCAGAGTTTGTTTTTATGTTGCTGCTTAATCTTTGTTTTTAACATAAGAAAGGCGAGATAAGTAAGTGCAAAGAAACATGCCAATCTTACTTCATTGTAGTGCGGCCCGCGCGCAGTGATAGAGTCGCTTGCCTTACAAGAACACATTGCTTCGTTTAAGACAAAAAAGCTTTGGAACCCAAACTATTCTAGGAATACCTTTTTAAACGAGTTTCAACTCTTTGCAAGTCGATATTCAAGAAGTACAGAAATGAATAGAAGCCAATGGGCTGCCTTGAAAGTAGAAGAAGCACATTCTTTGGAAAATGCTCAGCAATAATATAAAGTTTATATGATTTCTAGTAAATGAACTAAAACATGCAAAAGCCCAGATGAAGTATAATATTTCATGATCAGCTTGTGTTAATTCTTGGCCTCGGTTGTTCTAAACCTACAGAAGCCGCGTTGCAGCTCAACCGCCCGCCCGCCCCACACCTCCACCCTGATGAGCTCCCCTGCTTCTGGGTCAAGTGATGGGAGGGTTCAGATAAGTTTGGGCCGGTGCAGGGAGAGACTAAACACTCACAGAGGGGAATGTCATTGTTTTGGAGATCTTCAGGAAGGTTTTTATGTACTCAGCTGCTCTCTGGCTGCCGCGCAGCATCAGCACTGAGTCGCAGTTGCACGCCATTTACTGCTTTTCTGCATGATCAGGTCTACGCCACACATGCAGAGATATGTAACAACTAAAACAAACAAAAAAACGTTTTTATAGAGCTTTATGGATGTCAATCACACAGTCTCTTTTTTTGATTATTCTAGGTGCATTTCATTTTATTTTTATGTCTCACCTCATAAGAAGTTTGATGTTAAAGTAAAATGACTGCACAACTATCGTTTTATTTTTAAGTTCCAAAATGGAAAAAAGACATCCAGTGTAGAATAGAAAAAAGTTCATGGTTTATACACAGTGGACACTTCAGCTTAACAACAAAAATGAAAAAGAAAAATGATGATGAAATGATAATGAGTAGACAGAAAATGTATCATTAATTAATGACAAATTTTTAAACCATAGTAGCACCGTTGCTCGATACAATATCCATGAGTCGGTCAGTCCAGACTGAAATATTTGAACAACTGGCCTTCAGTGGAGGAATCCTATTACTTTGGCGTTCTTCCTGACTTTCCTAAAGTGCCACCGCAAGGTTCACATTTGTGGCTTAGAGTGAAATGTCTCAACAATGTTTGGATGGATTACCAAGACATTTAGTGCAGACTTTAGTGATTCCTTATAGTTTCATCATTTTGTCCAATACTGAAACATTTGTACAATTAATCCCGTCAGATGTAACTTGTGATTTGTGCTTAATAGAAAATGGAAAACTAAGATAACGAACAAGGTAGACAGTATACATGTTAAACATCAGCATGTATTCAACGTCATTGTGGCTGTAGACTCAATGTCAAAAGTTCCCCAATTCAGCCTCTCGAATATTAACATTTGCTGTTTTTTTTTTTTTTTTTTGTTAAACCAAATATATTTGGGTTTGGACAGTTGGTTGGACAAAACAAGCAATTTAAAGTAATAATCTCAAAGTTTTTTTTATTTGAATAAAAGTTATGTTAAGTTACTATCTATATCAGGTAGCACAATGGTGAACGAGCCTATGGCCCACTGATGGAAGAAATTCATATTTTGACAGCGGATACAGAAATATTGCAGGGAGTAATGCAACAGTCAGGAGCTTCACCAGTGAGCTGTTAGACTGAGCGCTGCAGGCGACACGCAGAACACCTCCAACTTCTCAGCGAGGAAACCAACTACTTTCACTGTTTCGCAAAGTCATGCCGTGTGCAGCAAACGATCAGATCACAGTTGTTCACAGAATGAAAATGACAAAAGTTTGTTTTGCGGCCCCCAGTATTCTGGGACCTGTGGAGGGCACCACATGTCATGTTATCGCCAGTAAACTGCCAAAACGTCCAGGACTGAAATCTTAAGGATTGACACTTTAAGTGTGATGTGCATCTTTTTTACCTGTTTTCTGACACTGTTTAGACAAAACAAAGTCATAAATTGAGAAAAATAATCAGCAGATTAGTTGCCGCTCTCATCCTAACAGTCGCAGAACCTGGACTGAAAATAGAACTCCCTTGGCGTGTTGTAAAGAACAGAAAAAGATAATGAATTATATTGTTTGCAACTAAGCGCTTTCCTGCCGTCTTTTCTCGTACGGCCGATGGATATCAAGGTACCATATTATTTTTCCTACAAAAGCAGTGCAGGAGTGCTCAGGAGGAACAGGGTGACAATGGTCAGTTGTTAAAAATCATAAACAGACCAAGTGCTTCTTTCAGCACCCCGGGTATCATATTTTGAAGGCATTCCATTAGGAGCTGGCACCCTCTCAATCTTTTCACACACATCACATCTGCTAAAAAACATCTATACATCACTGGATGAAGGCGTTCTGGATACGGGACCCGTATTAACGCACCCAAAAAAGAAATTGGCTGATTTGTTATGGGTGTACGTGCAGGCGGACGGTGTTTCATTTTGCAGTTCGAGTCAAAACGCGTCCTTCGGACTATTCTCATACTGTAGCTGGTTTGATAAATGTTGACCCTTGGGCAGGCACACATGCGTATATGTTCTAAGTGTGTTGCTGTGCTTAGTGTGTGCTTAGCATGCGAGGCATGTCCACAGAAGCTCTTAGACTTGTAGCTTAAAAGACACCTGAAACACACCTGCATATGTTTTAGCCAATAAATCTATGAACTCCAACACAAAGAGATGTTTCAGGTGTCCCGACTGAAGCTATACGATGAATATGTCAATGACCCAGCAGCTCCCCCCCCCCCATCCTCTCCTCCTTAGGACACCTCCACAACTCGAGTCCGGCACTTCCAACACCAGAGCCAGACATGTGATGTGCCGCAGCGCTGTGACGAGGAGAGCGTCACTCGAGTGTGACGGCCAAAGAGATGACTGTTTTCCAGCGGCGTTGGTGGAGTTTTTTTAGACGCTGCAGCGAGGACCACACAGAAGAAATGGCTCGTCTCCACCGGCTGACTGATGTTTAAGCGAGACGTAGTGTATTTTCCTAGGGCTCCATAAAAGACACAAGCTGGGAGAGCCATAAAAAAAATGTAAAAAAACGGTGCAGAAAGACAATCGTCTGGAAATAAATAAAGCGGAGTGGGAAAAGAGGGGCGAACACTTTGCTTCTCACCAATAAAAATCACAAAACTGGCCACTGTCTGCATTTTTCTCTGCATGCTTATTTGTTCAAATGTCTACGGTTGTTCGTCATCCTTTGTTATCTGGAACTCAGTGCGTTTCATTTAAGTAACATTGCCAGAAAATTACCCACAAGTCATTTAATTTATCCCTCCAGCCCCTGGGATAGAAATCAATGCGTAAAAAAAGGTAATATAAGGAAGAAATGGAGGATTATGTTTAAAGGCTTATGAACTTTCCTTTACATATTCCAGTGATGATTAAGTGTTGGGAGATATAATGCGCCCCTATGAGCCAGCTCTTTCCAGCTCTTCTTCAGATTAATGGGCCGTGTTGGGAAAAGTGTGCAGCGAGGCATAGAGCATAAATAAGGTCTTTAAGTAGGCAGCTATGGCGGCTGTGGGCTCAGTGGACGGCTCTGTCTACACACAGACAAAGACCGAGCTGTGATTTACTGGTCCTACATTACAGCTCGGCTCATACAGATAAAAGGGAGACGCGAAGAATGTGGTCCGTGACTGTATGTGATCTTACGAAGTTACATAAACCACCGAGCAGCGTCAATGGAAAAGTTTTACCTCAAAGTCACTTGAGTACTTGGAGAAATTTTGATGCTTGTCAAGACAATGTTTCCTTTTTTGTTTTCTGAAGTTCACAAATGGAAATAAGGTCATGAATCCTGTAAAGTGGCTGCTTTGTTGGTTGGATGAGGTAGGCAGTCTGGGTCAGCGTTTAGCCTCAGATGTAACCCAATCTTAACCCGTATTCTCACTTTCAATTTCAGTGCAGCTGTGCAACTTAACCCAGATATAATGTAAAAAAACACTCTCTCATATAGAAGATATGTTAACTCCCCTCCAACATGAACATATGATCCTACTGTAGTACTCGCCAAGGCAGATGCAATGCCATGATATCATTATTAAATGTATAATTTTTGGTTAATGGAAAATAGGGTTCTTTTGAGACTATAATATAAAAAATTGTCTAATCAACCAAAAATTTCGTAATATTATGAAAATCAAAAGGTTTTTGGAAAGTTGAGGGGTTTTTTTCACAATCGAATTTTTTCAAAAAGGAAGTTCTTTTTTTATAATTTAGGTAATTTTTTCAAAATTGAAGTTTTTTTTGAAAGTTGGTAATTTTTCGATAATCGAAGGTTTTTTGAGATTGTGGTCATTTTTTGAAAATCAAGCATTTTTTGGAAAGTTTAAGAATATTTTGAAAATTGAGTTCATTTTTCAAAATCAAAGGGATTTTTGAAAATTAAAGGTTTTTTGAAAGTTGAGGTCATCCTTTCAAAATCTAAGGTTTTTTTTTTTTTAAATTACGGTAATTTTCTCAAAATGGAAGATTTTTTGAATATTGAGGTAATTTTTCGATAATCGAAGGTTTTAATGAAAATTGTGGTCATTTTTTTGATAATCAAACATTTTCTTGAAAGTTGAAGAATTTTTTGAAACTTTAGGTTAGTGGTCTTCAACGTTTTTCAGGTCAAGGACAATCAAACTGATGTAGAGATGGAGCAGGGACCCCCTACTATATATATTGTATAAAAGTGTGTTTTATATTAAACTGGCTTAGTGCCATGTATAAACATAGCTACCCTGTTATTGTGCATTCAATACTAAGCTATTCAATTAATACACAGGTTCATATATTCATGTAAATTTGTGGAAAAGAGATTGGTTGAAAAAAATAAAATAAAAACATTTTTAAATAGAAAAAAATAGTCTAATCAACCAAAAAATGTTTTTTGGACCCGCTGTTGAAGACCTCTGATGTAGATGATTGTCTTTTTGTACAATAAGATTATACATTACTTTTTCTCCACTCTAAAAACAACAGTTCGCAGAATGTGCAGCAAGAGAGGATTACATTTTTCCTCTGAGGAAAAACTGCTTTAAGTCTGTTAAAGCGGCACTAGAATGGAAGTCTATCACCCGCACACATTTATTGTTTATTTGGAGCTCATTTAAAGAAATATCTGTTTAGCACGCACCTGTACCTTACTGTCCTCAGTCTGTCTGCGCTGTCTGCAGTCACCAAGCACTATCTTGATATCATCGGTCTGTCCTCACAAACCTGCATACATGCATTTTTGAGTGATTTATGCAATGTAGATATAGTATGTGCTTGTTATGTGTCTGCTCGTTTCAATTAGTGTCTAATTATGCAGTACAATGATGTCTTATTCTGTCCGATTAACATGAATATCCCCCACTGCACTGCTCTGTATGTCTTGCATTATGTGCCTATGTTGCATGTTTTGAATAGCACCTAACAATGCAGCACAAAGTTGTTACTAACATTAATATTATCTTTTCTTTGCTCTTCATGTTTTGAGGATTATTTTGTAACATCTGTCAAGGGACTACAGATGAAAAATAGCCTCTTGGCTAACTCGGGCGCATTTACAGCAATGTGTATTAATGTGCACCATCTCTGTTAAATACATCAATAAATAAAGTGAATGTGGGAACCCTGACAAAATGTTTCCTAACTGTGCCAACAGGGGAAACACCAGCTGCAGGAAAGCTGTTGGCGTAGATATGACAAAATTCATCTGGAAGACACATTTAGCTCTGTTTGTGACTCATCTCGGATCGTAGTAAAAACAGCCCGGTGATGATCGGACGCAAACAGAAAAACGCACCATGAGTGTTTCAGATTCCTCTGTGGGTTCCTTGAGAAGGAGGTGGAGCACGGAACAGTCAAGTTAATTTAGCATTAAGAGCATTTCAAGTAACCTGAAACAGTGAGAGCAGATGTTCACGGCCTCAGCAGCTGGGTGCTGAATACAGCGCAGGCGTTAAGAGGTGGAGGGGTGACTAACATACCGCAGTGGACAGGAGTCAGCGCACTTGATCCATGAATTTAAGGGCTGAACAGTGAATACCACCCAGTGAATACCACACACACACACACACACACACACACAGCTGTGGTGCTGCTGGGGAAGGCTGACGCACCGACATGCCTTCACCAGCAGAGTGATAACAGATGGAGATACGGGAGTCGGAGCTCCTAATCCGGAGGTGTTACGTGTTGGTGTTGAACTTGTGTAACCCTTCACACGGAGGGAGAAGAGAGATGTTAAGTGGTCTCAACCCCTTCTTCATATGGTTAATATATCACAGCATATGAAGCTGGTTTCTAAACATACAGAAGGTCTGTGTATGTGATGGCACGAAAACAGCCAGTGTGTACAGTGTGTACTTAAATGAGAGGATTGATACCACGGCCGCTTAGCTTAGCATAAAGAAGGAGGTCACCGCTTTAAGCCAAGACAAAGACAAAATCCAGACTCGTTTGCTTTACACTTTGCTTTTGGTGCAAATGAAACAAACAGAGATATTACATGTTAATTAGTGAGTTTGAGAGGTGCACGAAGGTGGATTTTGTTACTTTTGGACAGAGCGGGTTTTTGTGCCGAGCTAAACTCATTGGCTGCAGGCGGTAGCCTCATATTTACCGTACGCCCGAAATACAAGTGGGACAAATGTGAGGGGCCAGCGTCACTGTGTGCATATTGAGTTTTGCGAAGTGATGATGAAGTCGGTTATTCAGGGTTTGGAAGCGTAGACTATGTTAACGGATGCTGAATCATTTAAACAGATTGTACTTCTCTGTCGTTTTTTACCTGTTGGAGTGCAGCGTAGCATAAAGAAAAAAAAATAGATTAACTGCGTAGAGACAAAGATGAGCTGCGCGGCTTCAATGGTCTGTGTCTCAGCTTCGATTGACTCCTCTCTCTGCTGTGAGCATGCTGCAGCAGACGTGTCGCACCGCGTCCGTGCGACATATTTTCGGCCGTAACTATCAGCGAGAAAGCGAATTTTCCAAAAACGTCAAAACTATTCCTTTAAAAACTTTAAACCACCTTTGAACGAACCAGCACAAACCTTCTCCTGAGTGATATCATATTACAGGTATATCTGCTTCTATTTAAGCAAAACATTGCTGTAATTCTTGGCAGCAAATTCACTGCAAATGAATCTGCTCTCTCACTCTGATTACAGTTTTTGAGCAATGTCAAAGAATCAGTCATCAGCACCACAGAAGAAGAGATCTGCCAACTGAAGGAGGTCTTGATTTAGTAATCAACTGAAATAACAGTGGAGGGCCAAACAGATCCGCGTGTTGATGGATCACTTTAGTGAGCGCCATGAAAAATGAACACAGTGATGAATGTTGTTAAACTTCGCTGTGATCGGTTGCAGATCGACTCTGCTCTTACTAATGACCTCACTTTTTTCGAGGGGCAAATATTATCTTTTCAAAGTGGAATGCTTATAGAGCAGCAGCAGAGGACAGTCTGTCCTGCTCAGTGTTTTCTTTACAAAAGGCTTTGTTAGCAGAGCAAGTTGAGTTTGTGCTAAAACGGGGTATTTTTGTAGATATGGAGAGGCTGAATGTACCAAATGGTTTGAAAGTTGTTGTTCAGTTAAAAGCAGTCTTGGTGAAAGCCTTGACTTTTTGTTAAATATAAGATAGACAAGATGAAGACGCTCAGATGTGAGAAGATGTCCTTTGTTTTGCTTCACCTTATTACAGGTACAATAAAATAAATCCGAAGATGGATGTAAAAGAAGAAAAACAAACTCTTTCACTTTCTCTTATTGTCTCTAAATGTAGCACTTGAAGTAGTTCAGCGTATTTGATGAAGTACTTGCATGATCTTTGGTTGTCCCCACATGGTTGAATGCGCGTATTGTAAATCCCTGTGAATAAAAGTGTCAGCTAAAGAACTGAAATAATGTAAAGATATTTACATGGATTCTGGAGCTGCTATCCGATGACGAAAAAACAAAACAATATCTTGAAAGTTGTATAAAATATTGAAAAGGACATAAGGTCGAGATTTACTGGCGCACATTATTGAAAATAAAATGATCAAAATAAGCAGCACAACCTTTAAGTAAACAATAGAAAACTCTTACAAGTGTCTAAACAATGTTTGATTTTTAAAGAAAACCAAAACACTTTGTTTTTTTAAGACTGACAGTAGATACACTTTTATAGTACAAAAGTTATTGTCATCTGCTGAAATCAAGTATAATAAGATTTGGGCAGAGGTGGAAGAAGTATTCAGATACTGTACTTAAGTAAACATTAACCACATAGTACGAATGCTTCATGACAAGTAAAAGCCCTGTAATTTACTTAAATAAAGTACGTTTTGTCAGACAAATGTACTTAAAGTATCCAAGTTGAGGTTTAAGTAATAGTTTTGCAGAAAGGCCCCAATTAGGGCGTTTTATATATATATATATATATATATATATATATATAACAAATGCATTCGTGTTTAGGCTGTATTTTAGTGTTGTAGCTGGTCGAGGCAAAGCTAATGGTAACTACTTTACACTATACTTTGTATACTTTGTATACCTTATATACCGTTTGATTGTTTCTTATATAGCAAGGCATCATATTCTATAAGCTCTTTGTATGTAAAACATGAATCAGTAACCCGTAGCTATAGAGGAGTTTATACATAAGAGTAAAAAGGACAATATCATCCCCTGAAATGTAGTGAAGTACAATTAGAACTGAAATGAAGATATTCAAGTTCGTACAAGTACTGGCATAAATAAAGCTCTTTTACACTCTTGCATTCACAGAACAGCCATAGAAAGCTTTAGTCCAGCATTGGCGACACTGAACACATCCTTCCTTGCTGAGTTTTGAGTTGCTCCCTTTCAGGGACACACAAACAAAACGCTTCCACACAAGTATACAAGGGATCTTTTGTTCCTTGTGCATTAACTTCCATGAACAAACTGCATTAATCGGCACTCTTCTGCATTAAAATGTGTGCTGTACACAGGTTGTATTAATTGTTGTAAAATGAATGTAATGTAATGTTTTTACTGTGTCTGTAAGACCAAAAGGAGATTTTCCGTCCTCGGCTGGACAGTCGTCTTCTATTCTATTCCGCATGAAGCAGATAAAACACAAATAGCACAAACTATGAAAAAATGTCCTTGGTCAACTGTAACCACTTTGATTCAAGCAATCTTTGTAATTATCTGTTCATTTCTCTGTATTCAATCTTTCAACGATGTCAGCCCTCCTGTCGCTGTGGATTGACGCAATTAGTAAACGTTACAGAGAGCACTTTGTTAAAAAAAATTAAATAAAAAATGCTACAATTGGTCTTTAAAGGATCTTTTAGGAGAAGCACAAGATGGATATACAAAAGGAACATTATACAAGACATACAAGTAGCCAGGAAAACAGAAGTGAAGCTTGTCCCACTTTGCAGACATTTATATGCTGCAATTATACTGAGCTGAAAGTCTTCCAAGTGTCTTTATGTATTTTCATGTCTGGGCCTCTTTAGGAGCCACATTTTACCATTTGACGTGGTTTATGTAATTTTAGAAAACGACATTAATAATAGCAACATTTACTGCACAAAAATGAGTGGGTTAATGGCCGGTAACTTTTACTACTTTCAAAAGGAAATTAAGAAAACTGTGCAGGTTGGTATGTCCTTAATGGTTTACTCCCCAACTGGGTTTTTAATAATTGCATAGAGTACAGCACTGTGGCCTCCCTGCTGTTCGTCGCTGGTTGTTTTTACTGTAATTCAGCTCTCTGGATAAAAAGAAATACAACATAGAGTTGTGTAAGCTGCAAATGAAGAACCTTTGCTTTTAGGGACTCATTTTAAGAAGATATGTTGCAACACAAGGCTCCATTAGGTTCAAAGCACATAGAGTACGCTGTATATAAACCCACAGGCAGCTTGTGCTTTAATGTACCTGAAATATGTAACGTGAACCACAGAAATAATCTCAAATTATATTTTATTCAACTGCAATATAACATTCGTAGAAAGTGTCTGGAAAAAAAGTATTTTACATGTTCAGTACCAGCTGTTGGGCATTTATCTGATTGAACATTGTGTTTTGTGATCACAATGTTTGGCATTTTTCTACTTACTGTCCATAGAAAAAGAAGATTTTAAAGAACAAAGACAAAAGTTTGATGATTTAACAAACAACGTCAGCTCGAGTGACTACTTGTATATATGAAGTAGGAGAAGGGTACTTTTCCCGACAGCAGAGGGAGACATCAGCTGACAGCAGATTCAGTCAGTGCAGAGCTGAGAGCAGAAGATCGAGTCAACATTAAAACTGAAAAACGAATTGTTCTGCAGACGGAGATCGAACCACTTGTAAACGTTTCATTAATGTGGAATCAAAGCTGTGCTTACTGTATAACGTTTAGAATTGTGCACAGGTCTCTCTTGAAGGAGCGATCTACACATCAATGACAACTTGTCTCAATTAAGGTTTAACTAACTACAAAATAAATGATAAGTCAATGCATCAAACTGAACATGTGTATTACTTCAACAATAATCTTGTTTTCATTAGTTTCACATTGTTTGATGTCATTTGCTGTTTGTTTCTGTTTTATGCTGCCGTGTTTGGCGGGACTCCCTTGTGAAAGAGATTCTGAATCTCAATGGGAATATTCCCGGTAAAATAAAGGTTAAATAACATAACATAAAAAGTTAATTAAGGCAAAAAAAGTTGTAATTATTGTTAATGTTTCCTGCAGTCATTCTGCTGTCCTTTGCTACTGGCCAAGAATAGAAAAGTAATTTGTGTCATTTTATAGTCATATTATTTACTTATCTTTTAATAAAAATTAAATAAATGTTATCTCCTCTATGTTGTGTCAATTTTTCCCCGTGGTATCGAACATGTAATTGAATATCGATATTTTTTAAGGTATTTAAACTTTGTGTCAAAGTTAGTAATGTCGGTATAGTGACAACACTACACTTAACTACTGCAAACAAACTATTATTACTATTATTACCAAGCTAGTGACACTATTGTAGCTAGAGACAAGACAACGTCAATTTCATGTTTTATTGTGAAATAACTTACTAGCACTAATGCCATCACAGCCGCTACAAATATTTGTACTAATGCTGTCTATCATTAGTACAGTACTACTAACACAAACACTGCACAGTTATTGATTGAACTGCTGTACTTCCACTTGGAAAGAAAGGAATTAATAAGATACAAAGTTCAATTTATTCATAAAATCATGTAAATTACAGCTCCTTAAACTAGTCAACCAATGCTGATTACAGATCATTAGGTGTAAATACTCATAAATTAAACTTTATTCTATCCACAATAAGAACTACTTACAGCTATTACACAGGAGTCTGGACATTAGTTGTGATTTAAATAATACAACATGCTTCTTTATTTATATTATAGCTCAGAAAAGGGAGAACCAGCTGCAGTGGCCGTTTCAGGTAATCAGAAATCAGAGAGCTGAGAGGGAGAGTGTTTTAACAGGCGATTAAATCCGAATCGTGAAATGTGTTGCACGTCATTTCCAAGTCCTCCCCCCGTCAGAACAATAATCTTAAAACGCTACATTTGCTGTGAGGACTGACACAGTGTACAGACACTCTTGCCTTGTGCACACAGACGTACGGAAATCCATGTTCTGCATGTATTTCTGGGAAATCGAACTAATCCAGAAACGAGCAATCCCATAAATAAGTGATCTGCAGATTAAGACAAAAGAGTTTAAGAACAAACCCCAAATGAGGCCGTTACAAAGCTTCCTCACCACAGGAGGCTTCGGGCAAAGACTTTCCTGAAAGCCAGAGAAAAGCAGAGGGAAGTGCAACAAAAGATTTACAGATTATATTCACTTACTGTGGAATCTAATATGGAGCTTTTTTTTCTTCAAATCTATTATCTGATTAAATCACGGAATCTGTACGTTATACGTTGTTGTATATCTTCATCTTTGGTCACGTATTTTCATTATTTCCCATGCCGGTTAATACTTAAACAGCATTAAATAAAAAATAGTAATTTGTAAATTGTACATTATAAATAATGCGCTATAATGTAGTAAGCACGCTCTTCCAAAAAGTTGGATGAGAAAACTGATTCCTCGCTCATGTCTGTAAAATGAAGCTACAGCCGGGAGCTGGTTAGCTTAGCTTAGCACAAAGACTAGAAACGGGGGGAATCAGCTAGCATGGTGGCAGCTTCATATTTAGTGTACATAAACAAAAACAGTGGTATTATGGTCCTCATATAAATGTGAAACTATTCCTTGAAGTATAAATTCATATATTTGTGAATAATTATACTTGTCATATGAAGCATCCTTAACTGGTATATTACAGATGAATAATGATTAATAACACAATTTATTAATAAATACTTTATGAGGGGTTAAAACTATTAATAAATGTGTTAAAAACTCACTGAGACATGTTGAGCTTGAAGGTTAGAAATAGTTTTGTCTAGTTAAAAGTAACTTAAGCTTCTCAAATGTGAGGATTTGCTACTTTTCTGTATTTTACATAATCAAACTGAATATCTTTTCTCACAATTGTTTTTTTTTTTACATTTCATAGACCAAAACATGCATCTATTAAATTATAAAAAATTTGCCTTACACTACTTTAAATTGTGCCATTAATCATTTATATAAGGCATTTTGGTTTATATTATAATAGGGAGGGTTAAAATAACGTGTTGCCCTGATTGCCCTTGTGGAGTGACTCACTTCAGTTTATTGTAATGTGAAGAGATGTTCGACATGGAGAGGCACATTGGACCAGTGTTATTTAAACCAAAATGGGGTTCTTTGGAAATCTTGAAAACCCTTTTCACTCTACAAAACCGTTTTATTCTGAATTGAAAAACTGATTTTAGTTTTCGTTTTCGAATGAAAAAAAAAAAAAAGAGCGAAGGACTGCTCTCTGATTACTTGCAGATGTATAGCTGCTTCGTTTTATGTCCTTTAAAATAGAATGACTGTTTTTACTTTGCAGGACTACTATTATTAGGACACACTGTTTTCATTCATTTCAAATGTGAGGCGCACAATTATTATCTGGCCTCAATACTGGAGAGCACAAGCATGCCAAAAAAAGCCTCGTTAGCTGTGCGAGAGCACCTTTTGCACCCATTTGATGATATAGTACATTTCACAGCCTCATCTGCTGCACTACAGACATTTGTTCCAACATGCAACACAGCAACAATGTTAAGGCACGCTGTTAAAAGATGAACACAGGTACCTCTCTGGGTTTCTTGGAAGCTTGTGATTATTTCATCAATAAAATAAGCATTTGTCTGCTCTGTACTACCTGCTGTGGCTGGACTCTAACAGAAAATCCACAAAGCTTATCAGTACGTTCCTCAAGCTGCCTTCCAGCCAAGTGCACTGTGTAAGATACACTCTTGTGTATTAGCACACACTTTCTGGATATTCGTCAGCGCCAACAAACCATTCAGTTCCCGAGTGATAGTATCCCCCCCGCCTCTGAGTCTGTGATATGCAGCAAACAGATAAGCAAAACTTATTTGCATCAACACACTTGATATTTTTTGATAGAGGGCCATTTTTCTTTTGTCTTCAGTCTCCTGGAGGATTATGTTTCAAGGAATTTCCATGAAACACCATTTAAGCGAGACTGATAAGGCCTCCTTTGCACAAAGATAAGAGCCTATCCACACACATTATTGATCTTCTTCTGACCTGTTTGTGGAAGAAAAGCTGGAAAGGGTAAAGCACTTGTCAAACAGAGAGAGCGGTACCCAAGAGGAATGAGGTGGAGATAGAGCTAAAGTATATAGGAAAATGCAGAAGAGACAATAGAGGGTGGGGGGGGGGGGGGGGGGGGGGGGGGGGGAAAAAAAATTATAAAAAAAAAAATTTTTTTTCCACAAACCAACTTGTTGTGGGTGGGTGGTGAAGTT
>CALSCE010009297.1:228066-303877 GCA_943593645.1 Bovichtus variegatus
GTGTGAGAGAGATACTATTAGTAGCAAATAATTTATTCTCCATAAACCACTTTTTGTGGGTGTGTGAGTAAAGTTCTCTTTTCTTTTTTTTTTAATTGCAATTACAAATAAACATGAAGGCAGCTTCCTCGGCAGGGCTACGACTAACACATATTTTTTTATTATTGATTAATAATCTGATTATTTCCCTAATTAATTAATAAATCATTTTGTTTTTAAAATGTCAAAAAAAGATTGTTCAACCGTTATAACTTCGAAAGAGCTCAAAGTGACTTATTCAAATCGCTGGTTTGAACAAACAGTGGCAAAACCTACATTTTATAAACTTACTATAATACATGAGAAAGATTCAATCTTCACATTTGAAAAGCTCCTAATGCAACATTTCGCCATTTTAGCATGAAAAATAAGTAAAACTATTAATCGAGGATCAAAATTGTTGCCGATTCATTTTCTGCCAATCGACTAATCCATTAATCCACTAATAGTTGCAACCCTACTCTGGCATACAATATATTTTAGACAGCAAATGCATCATTTGCAAAGAGAGGACTTATTTATTTATACATCCATCATCATTTAGAATGCAGATAATTCATACAATTGAAAAACGCTACTTTCAACAGTGAGATGTGAAGTCACGCCTACAATCCAAAATTAAAAAGTGAGAAAGTGAAACTAGCTCCATGTAATGTTTTAATACATTAATGTGGTTATGTGTGGCTTGTCAGTGCCCTCTGTACATAACATAAGTAAGTACGTCTTTCCAGTAAAATACATTCTGTTTGATCCTTGCAGCTACAGTAGCACAGTGTCTCCACCAGCCGGCTTTTCTCCTTCAGCAACACACTCAGTCCTGCTTTCAGTCTATAAGCATAAAAAGGTATAATAATCCAACATCTGTTGGACAAGTTAAGCTAAATTGCCTGTGTCCCGAGTCCATCCTAAGCGTGCCTCGAGCTTGAGGCACAAAACAATGAAATTGGCCCGTGGCGATCGCTGAAGCTTGGGGGGGGGAGGGGGGCGTTGTGTCGTGGCATGCCAACAGTGCACCCTTGCTGCGTGCTAGATGGCAGACGCACACTGGGGGCCGATGCACATGACCTTCTGCTATCAGAGCAGACGCGCTCATTTATCACCCGCAACCTTGAATCATTGTTTTACTCAGCTTGAGCCCTTATGCTTCTCCTCACGCAAAAAATAGAATAAGTGCATTTTGGTTTGTGGCAAGAGCAGAGTCAGGCAACAGAACGGCTCTCGCTCAGTTTACCAGCTCCGTTACTGAAATCCTCTCCATATCATGTCCACAAAATGTGCTTCGATTTTAGCTCTTGCATCAGTTGTTGTTTTTAACGAGGTTTTCTTTATCTGGCTGCACCCTGAAACAAGGAACCATTATACCTAGGAGGCTCCCCTTTTTTTTTTTTCTTGCTTTGTTTTAAGGGAATTGGATTATTTATGATGCAGCAGGGTTACAGCTCATAAACCTAATGAGGATTCTGGGGTTGTGTGTTTCTGTGTGTTTAACCGTCTGTGTGCGAGTGTCTGCCTGTGAGCTGCATCCCAGACAAAAGACTTGGAAGGGTCTTTAGAGGAACAAGCTGGCAGATCACCCACTGTTTTACAGATCTGCTTTAGAGTGGCAGAGCAAAGAGGAACAAAGCAGAGCTGATAGTGAGGATAGGCCAGTGGCGTTCTGTATGAAGTAGATGGAAACAGGATTCTGTGTGTAGCAAGTAAAAAGGCTGTGCAGGAATCGAGCCTTATTCGTATGAGACTCGCCTTCACTTCTAATTTCCTCTCTTCTATAAGTATATTGTATTATATTATTTACTAATAGCCCTATTTGTTCATCTGCTTCAATTGCTGTTGATGGAAACTGAGAACTTCCTCCATGTTTACTTGTTGTCTTGATAAAGGATAATGTAAATTCCACTTGCACTTATTACACCATTTCAACCAGTCATGCAATACTCTAATAAAGTGCAATCACAACAGGTGTTCAAATCTCATAAAACTCGTCAAAATGGGTTTGAAATGTGAAATGGGTTACACTGCATGTTAATACTTCCAACTTAAAGAGGCCACTTATGTTCTAGACAGTTTATCACCTTCCACAATTTTACCTGCTGTGGGTAGCTCATCCATTTCCTCTTTGCGTTGCATTGTGTGACACAACTGTATCCAAAAATACATTATAAATACTCATTCTACACAGGTTTTGAGTATGTACTTTGCTCACACTGGAAAAGTGACTTAATTAAATACGCTCAAAATAATTTGTGTGCATACTTTTTGTGCAGGGCATTGTGGGACAATCGTGTCTATGAGCAGCACACTCAAAGAAAGTGGAGGAGCGTCTTACTCAAACTCAATTAGCACATTTTCAAAACCCTCCTTGGAATAAAGTACAGAATTAGGACACAGCTACAGAGTCTTGTCAAATCTCAGCTGCAGCTGAAACTGCCTTTTGGCCTCTCATAAAAATACACTGTACCCAAAACAAAAGGATACAGGCGAGAATGGTAATCAATAATAACGTGGCTCTACATAAAATCAAACTGTGTCTCTGTCCCGATTTAATTCACAGCCTTTGAGGGGTCTGACAAGCCGAGGGAAGAAAAGTTTAACAGCTCGATGATTTATAGTGTAGCCGGTGAAAAGGTATTTCAGTGTCAGCAGAGTGGACGTAAATGATTGCGCTCCCTGTGCTCGGTCTTTCAGAGTTACCAACAAACAGCCCACTTCAACCAATCACACGCACTTCCTGTAAAACGCTCCAATTTGCGCACATGATTCCCTCAACCTATAACCGCAGGAAAATGAAGAAATTATATTCAAGGTTGCAGTTGGGCATGTAAAATGAAAAGGTTTAGTGCCTGGTGGGACAGGAGAGGGAGCACAGGGGGATGACAGAGAGGGGTGGGGGGCGGGGAGGGCGAGAGAGGTGATGGATAGTCCAACTTCCTGCAAGAGAAAGGTTTGATTAATGGCCGTCCACTCGGCAAAACACACCAGCTGTGAGGGGAGATAAGTACCAATACAAAGAGCAAATTACTGTCTGTACTGTAATAATTAACCTCAGAGACCGGCACACACAGGAAGTACAGGTTCCTTTCCAAACAGCCTCATTTCCTCTATCTCAGAATAAAAAAATAAAAAAGAATCTCTTTTAGCGCTGAATCCCTGTTTTAGCTCCAGGATTTAACACTTTTTTTTCTTTCTATGGCTGGATGAGCTGCCCCCAAAGATGTATGAGCAAATTACTAGCTGGAGTTATTTGAAAAGAGAGAGTGCATTGTGGAGATGACTGTCAACACACTGCTGCCAAGCTCCCCCCCCCACCCCCCTGTGCAGAATGGGTATCCAAACAGTCATCAGTGAGATATATGTAGTGGAATAATTGCTGGTCACGCAGTAGGCAGGAAAGGATACAAATACACTAACTTGTTAAGGTTTTTGGACTCGCAGTTGTTGTTGGCTTTAAGTTAAGTTTTGTTCCAGCTGGAGGAGCTCTAGTTGTGTGTGTGAGAGGGTGAAAACATGCAGCCAAAATGTTTCCCTCTGTGAGGTAACGTTTTAACTGAAATATTTGATCAGCGTGTAGAAACTACAAGTTTGAGCAGAAAGCGGAAAGCATTCCACCATCCTGAACCACTCACCGTGAATGTATGTAATTATTCTTCATGCCTCGAGTTCCCAGTGGTTTTAAACCTGTATCCCCCCCCCACACACACACACACACACACACTAAAGTTAGTCTTTGATAACGGCTAATGTCTGCGACGATGAATTCTTCAACCATAATATTATTTGAACCCAAGCTGATTAGAAACATGTGCCTGAATGTTTGAGTGTCAGAACGATTTATGGCTCTCTCTCTGATGACCTTTCCACTCACTGTTTACACTCGTGTCTTACATCACTCCGTCGGACTCCCCGCTGAGAGCTCGCCTCAATTTTTCTAAAACGCACTCAGAAGCACAGCTCAGTTATTTCCTGCACGGCTCAGTTGTTTTGGTTTGGAGGTGTGCAAACTAAGAGAGAGAGTGTGCGCGCACTTACAGGCACATTTAAGAATGTATTATGTAACACAGAAAGAAGATGGGTAATGAAAAGTCAATAATCTTTCCTGCTAATCCACTTAAAAGAACTTCTGTGTGGAGGCAAACATGGCAGTTCCTTCAATTAAATCGCACGGGATAGTATGTTTACTGTTTATCAAACTGTTATTTTTACATACAGTATGATACCATGTCCAAGGGACATACTGAATCCTTGACTGCACAATTATTTAAATAAAAGGGTAAATAAAGCACATTCATCTACTCAAAAGGTCTTATTAGATTTCTTTAGTAAATTGCAACCAATCCAGTCCTGTAAAAATTAAATCACAGGGAATTAATGTTTGCTGCCTGGAGCAGGAAACACCACAGCCAGCTGGATAATAAGGATGAAATGCTGCAATCCGTTTCATTAAATGCCATCAAATGCTCTCTGTTCAAACCACCAGTGCACATTTATATTTGATGTGGAGTAAATGCCTATGGATCGCATTTCTGTCAATGCTTTGTTTTCTCAGTATTAGAGGCAGACTGATTTTGAAGGCGAGGATAACAACAACAACAACAACAAAAAGAGTTCCTTCTTGACACGAACAATAACACATGAACGATTCTGCAAACTTGCTTTTTAAAGAGTAATGACAAAGATATGTACTGAGACGGAGATATGACATTTCAATAACAACCTTTTCAAAGTCGACAAAAATGACAGTAACAGCTAAAGCAACGTGGTTGAGCTTTTGACCTCTATTAGTGCTATGGAGCAGTGCAATGAGTGGGTCCCCGCTTTGTATTTATCGTGCACACGCACAAGAACGCACATGCAGAGCATGGGGGTGCGCAATACAAGTTCCCGCCGTTGGTTTCATTCACAGAATTGTAATAATGCGCAAACAATTTAACGTCAATCAGGCCTCAAGGATACACACAGTGTGTTTTGGTGCGTAACACCGAATGTTAACAGATTTTCTCCAGAACTCCACAGAGAATAAAACTTGAGAAGAAGAAGAAGACAAAAGATGAGAAGAACATTTTGTACAGTGAACTTCCCTGGAAATGTTATAACTATTAGTCACTACAAAAAACAGAGCAGAACAACTGTAGCACATTTTAAACTTTACTTTTTGCAAAACCAACAAACTGGAGGAACTGCGATAATTAAAATCAATAGATTTTCATACCGG
Organism: Bovichtus variegatus; assembly: GCA_943593645.1. Classification (NCBI taxonomy): domain Eukaryota; kingdom Metazoa; phylum Chordata; class Actinopteri; order Perciformes; family Bovichtidae; genus Bovichtus; species Bovichtus variegatus. Next base: position 233,315 of record CALSCE010009297.1, read on the forward strand.
AAGAGACACAGTTCACCAAAAATACTTTCATATAGCAACAACAAAGGCATATTTGTGATATGAGATTGTTTGGAGAGGTCAGCAGATTAAAGAAAAACAATGATTGCGGTCTTTATATTGGAGGCTATCTGGCTCTAACATATTGCTGGCTGAACAGCAGGGAGACGTGGACGTAAAACAGAACCATGTGTATATTGTGAAGCCGGATGTTTGAAGTGGCAAAGACCTCTCGCACTCACTCTTAACGCCTGACCTTTACTGCAGCCCACCAACTGCTTCATGCAGACCCGTTTTCTCTGTGTGTTTATAGAGATAATCACCTCACAAACGTGTGTCCGGCCCTCCACACACGGCTTCTTTTGGATCGCACCAGTGGCACACGTGTGATAAATGATAGGCCTCATATCACTTTATTAGACCAGGTGGATAAGAAGACTTTTCTTTTTTCCCCCCCTCATTCTTGTGTTTACTGTGGTTTCTCTCACCTCAGATTTGGCGATGGGTGTTATTGCAGGATCGGGAGGGGAGGTAGTGCCGCCGTGCTCTTCATGCTGGTTTCCTTACAGTCCTCTTTTATTGATGAGGGCCTCTAAACAGCTGCCTTAGCAGGAGGGGAATAGAGTTCGGCGATGCCCCAGCAACTCTCAACAGCGTTCTATCAGGAAAAAGACACGAGGCAAATGGAGATAAAGGGAAAGGCATTGAAACTAAAAATAGAGTAGAGTTTTTCTCTCAAAGTGAGGCAAAATTGGGTTTCAGCCCTGCATGAAGCACACTGAATGTGTCAATGCAGAAATACTGACATATATAGAAAGAAAAAGTAGTTTATATTCAACCGCATTTAATAACAGCTGAACATTCAGCTGTATGTTGATGTTAGGAGTTATTTCGGAGGGGCAGGCAGAAGTCGGAGCCTGTAACAGCACAACGGAGTCTCGGTGCAGAGATGTCCCTTTGTTTGTTTAAAGGGCAGGAGAATCGATGGCCCCGTTTTTTTGAGGCATGGCTCTGACCTCTCGCGGTGGCACCTGTATCAATCACGGCGCCGGCTTCGTTCTCTGCCTCGCTGCTCGTCACATTTGTCTCTCGTGCACGCGACCGTGGACGGAGGCTGTCTATCTACTCTCAAATGTCAGTCTACACCTCATGCCAGCTGTCAGCTGACGCCCAGCAATATATAAACAGCTTTAAAAAAATGTGACAAGGACAACTCTCGAGGAGAAATCTATTGCGGGGAGAAATTGATTTTTGAGAAAGATTTAAGTGTTTACTGCGAGGCTGTAAGGCCAGTGCACGAAAAATGAGGCCACTCTTTGTTGAATAAATATGAAGTAATATAATAATATTCTGACAGCTCTTTTTGCTGAAATTCAAAAGGACCTCAAAAAGTACATTTATTCAGATGGGTTATTGTCTGGTGTTTTTGTTATCTTGGGAAATGTAAGCTGAAATTAATTGATTATACAGAATGAAAATCCAATTTCCACAAGAACGCCCTTGTTTTTATTGATCTGCGGATCTTAATGAGGTTGGAACACCTTAGAAGTCGCCTACAATGCAATTAAAGTAGCTACATTGACAATGTCTTTTGTTGAATTATAACCACATGAAATAAAACATAAAATTCTAATGTGGCTGAACAGAAAGTTTCTTTGGACGAGAAAAAGGAATGCAGACGAACCAACTATAAATGTGAATGAACACATCAGAGAGGGGAAGTTCCCCCAAAACCGTCTTTCAGACTGCAGACGATTTAAAGGCTGTTGAATATGCATTACCATATGTAAGCGCCAGTTTCACAGAGCCACAAAAAAGTCACGGCAGACAAAATAGTCCAAGGGGGCATTGCTAACTCACGGCAGTAACAACCAGCTCTCTGTTTTTATGGCTTGGACCGCAGTTAATCTGTATGTACGGCCGATCCTTGTGAGGCCACGTTGTAATCACCCAGCCAGTTCTCAGCGATCCAGGACTCCTGTCTCGGGTTGAAAGAGAGGGATGATTCCCATTATGGAGTAATTAGTCTTGTTGTCACCGCCGGACCTTGACAGTGAATCCACTTGCCGGGGCTCTAAAGGGATTTGGGAGTTTGCGACTGCTGAATCACAATCAGTATCTCCTTTACTTGCCAAGGACGACGCCCTCAACTCAGCACCACAGACGTCATGGCCGTCAGCTGTAACGAGCATTGTGAGCCAAAGTTTCTGCCATTTTGTTCTCTCTCTCTCTCTTGTGGTACTTTTACATTTTTCTTGGCATACCAGGACTAGAGTATTCCACTGCGAGAACTGTTGGCTGATTAACGCCTTGCAGCAGGTTGATTGAACTGGCAATTTAAACAGCTTTAATTTAGTTGGTCTTGTCATTATGGTCCAGTCTGAGGACAGGATGCACCTGCTTTGTATAGGCCTATTACTGGTAGGAACTGAATGTGCTCTCCTGTAGGGTCCATCAGTTATTATAGCCTCAATATGTTTGACTGCATCTTAATTATGGCAGGCAGGGATGGGACATAATGAATTTCGTTTTTAAGGCAGTTTCTTTCTCGACTTTAAAAGACACAGCGGGATAAAAGTTCCCTTACTGTGTCCGTGTCTTAATTGTTCTGCCATTTCTTAAGTCAATATGTCAAAAAAAAAACAAAAAACAAACATTTACTGTAAGAGTATTTATCAATTTCTTTCCTGTTAAATGTAAAATATGAATATATTTTTAATAACCCCTCCTGCGCTCGGCGTATACATACATTTATCCTGTTAAAGGTAATTTGGGGACACCAACTAGGTGCTAGTGGAGCAATGTTATGTGCCTGGAGGTTGGTATTTGGATGAGTTACCAAACACTTCTCTTAAAGGTTGTAGTTGTTGCAATCTATTTATTTTTAGCCCACTTTCTCTGCCTCCTCATCCATCAGTGTAGGTGTGGGTGGAGGCGACAGTCAAATCAAATTAGAGTGTAAAGAGCATAACTATGATTTTAGGATTTTTTTTTAGGGTCAGTGTTGATATGACGTGGTCGTGAATGCTTTTTTGTTTTTTTGTGGTCAAAACTTCGCTACATCAGGGCTACTTTTGAGCGATAAAGGGTAATGGAATTCATAAAGATGGTAAATGCATTCATATATCGCTTTTTCCAATCTTTGCGACCACTCAAAGCGTTTTACAACACGTCAGCATTCACACATTCATCAGAGGCTACCATACGAGGTGCCACATGCTCATCAGTAGTGATAAACATTTACTCACACACCGTTGCCATCAGGAGCAATTTGAGGTTCAATATCTTGCCCAACACTTCGACATGTTGACCGCAGGGGATCGAACCACCGACCGAAACTGGTACACAGAGTTTGAGTCTCATTGATTTTACACAAAGTGCTAAGAGCAAATGTACAGGAAGATGCACAGAGACATAAAAGCTGAAAAAAATAAGCAACCACAAAGTATAGATGTTATCTACAGGCAGGTATGAATTGAGGTAGGTAAAAATAGATGCATCTCTCAAAGCAACAAATAGACAACAAGATAAAACGTTAATGTACAGAACAATCTATAACTTTCATTTATACAGGGTTACAAAGAAATGATGAGTAAATATTGTATGGATAGTGCAATAAGGTAACTCCTGTAGAGAATAAAGAAGCTAACTACCCAGTCTTGGAAACCATCACCTATCATCCTGAAGACGATAAGCCTCTGGGGGAAAACGGCCAATATTTCTTGGGTTCCGGTGTAGCCACAATATCCGGGTCAAGACTTCCTTGTTTACAGACCATTTAAAACTTGAGAATGAATCTGGAATTATGAGACGACGTCTACGACCAAATAGTTTCACAAGTTGCCAGTTAAAAGCTAATTTAACGCTAATAAAAAGTTAAATCGGCATCAGACTATTGTCAATGAGTTCTGAGTAGAAGTTTTCGCAGGTCCACTCAAACCATAGGACCCGAGACCCGTACGGGTCCGCGGTTTCCACAGTCAACGGGATCTAATCCGGTTAATACCCGAGTGGGTCCGAGCAAACCAGGCCGTGATGAGACAGCGGCACTGATCATGATGGAAGTGCTGTGTGTGTGTGTGTGTGTGTGTGTGTGTGTTCAGAGGGTAGAGTTCAGACTCAAAGCACATATAATGGCAAATTAGCAATGCTAAGCAGGCGTGGCAACGAGCAATCTTCATTATAATTCAAAAGGCCAAACAGTTATCTTTATTAGGCTCGATGCAACAAAACTGCAAAGCTGATTTTAAATGACTGGCAACCTTCACCGCGACAGAACGTGGACTTTTATTGTGAAATAATGACTGCATTTTCCATGGCGTTTCAAATCAGCAGGATAAATGACTAAAAAACTGGATGTATTTTACAAACTTTCTACTCAAGGATGTATTATACGTGTCACAGGGCAGAAGACATCTTATTAGGTGGGACAATATAGTTTTGCTTTGACAACTTGTAAATGAACGTCAACTTGTTAATAGCAAGGTGCCGATCGGGTCTGTGTGTACTAAAGTACTGCTGAGGAGTAGCGCCCGCCTTTTCTCATGAAGGTAATACAACAATAACACAGAGGCTCGTCGTCTAAAACAAGACGGCATCTTTTTATTGTTCCCACATTGTCAATGGCGGCGCATTACAGCCTCACTTTTATCATTCTTACCTTTCACAATAAAAGCCCGGCATACACTGCGTCACTGCTTATGGGATAGAACTTAAAATCACTTTGCTTAGAGGCAACTCAACAATGTCAACCAACTACAGTATATTGATATTGAATATTATGATATATCGTGGTTAGTGTGGGGTGCTGTCATTTTAACTGATGAAACTGTGATGATGTGTTCAAATTCAACACTGATATTAATGAATTAATATTCAGGCATCTTGCTCCCTGTGGCTCTGCTGCTGTGCTGAGCACTCAGACTGCAGATTGGAGCTGTGTGAGTCATCCAAACTTGACTGATCAAATCAGATGGCACAACAAAAAAAATTGCTACAGGAGTTACATCCACCATCCAAACTGATGGGAATTATTGTTTTGGGATTGCTTGCGACAGCCAAAGTGTCCACCTTCAGTTGCACTCACAAAATCCATTTGCGCACCGCTGAAAGCGCCACAGCACACGGTGTCGGTGTGGACAGGGGGCTTTTAAGTCACAATGCCGGGCTCGGTGGTTGATGACAGCCAGCCAGCGGCGATGGAATCGTTCAACGACCAAACCCTACTTACAGTTCAGCTCGATTTATCTCTGCTCAGCATTGTGTGACGTGTGAAGGTGGAGACTGGAGAACTGTGAGCGTGTAAAGAGCTGATCTTAGTTATCTTAGTTTCTCCAGTCCTGGTTCGATAATAAAAAGGTATGTAACACACGATGGCACAGTAATTCACTGCTGTGGATTGTGGCTTCTTTTCACATCCTTCACTGTGTTGCTTTGACATTATCTAAATATTTTCTTTTTTATGATTCATTTATTCATTTATTATTCCATTACTTTTCCTGATGTTTTAGGTTTTCGCTTTTGTATGGAGATACTTTAGGCAGGTATTGTATCACAGTCAGAATTGTGGTATTGTGACAACACTACTCTTTGAGGAAATATCTGTCACTTTAGCAGCTAAATGCTTCCCTATGTTCACCAGTTAGTCTCTAACTGTGTGTGTCTGCTGTTTGGTGCTGAGAAGGTAGTGAAGTGTATTTTTTAGAGCTTTATCACTGAAAACAGATGCCTGCTGCAACCAAAAAACAACACTATGTGAGCAGTGAGAGTGAACCAAAACAGTAAAGTTGGCAGCTGGAGAGCTAAACAATGAGCCTACAGTCGCTATAGAGCTCTGTGAGAGCCGAGGGGAGTCGGGTTTTAGGTTCAACGCTACAGGTCATCTGCTTTAATTCTGAAAAACGGATTAATTATATATCATATCAGACAAAAATCTAAAAAAGGTAACTGTGCCTCTTAGATAAAAGATAATAGTTTTTCTAGTGCAGTTAAAAAGGCCTGAAGCTCATTGTTCAATCTCCAGGGAACAAATCAGTCCGAGACCTTTGTCTGTTTCTTCCAAACTATTCCAGTCTCTTTGTTCGCCGTCTGTCAAGTGACGGGCAAATGTCAAAAGCTGAGTCCTTTGTTTCTCTACTGTAGATGTATAATTCATATGAAACTGAAAAATACTTCAACTTCTTACTTTTCTTTTAACAAATGGCAAATTCTTATAAGAAAGCGAAAAGAAAGAAAAAAGAAAAATCTTGATTAAATGATGTAGCTGCATTAAATTGAAGTCAAATTCTCTAAATCATCCCAATTGTACATGTGTTTGCCTTTATTTCAAGCTTCATCTTTTTCTAGTTATTTTTGTCAGTGTCAATTATTTCCACGGCTCTTATTAAAGTGTCCAGCTCTCGCCTGTAAATGGCTGTAATTGCCACATTTAAGGTGTAGAGTTATATTTGAGATTATGCCTCTCTGAGGATGAAGCCAATTTCCCTACAGGGTAGTCACAGAGTGGAGATAAGGATTTTTGCAGCGGGAATACTTTACAGCTAATGTACTGCAGGTTACAGTTTCACCTCTGTAATTCTCGTATTGATTTCAACTTAATTATTCCTCTCCTATGAGACAAAATCCATCTGGTGCTTAATGAGCGCGTTTCATCTGCAAATGGGCTCCGAGAGATCCACGTGAGTAATGATTTCACCTAGAAACTGGAAATGTCTATAGACAGGGCTCCGACAATGTTATCAACATGGTTGTTGATTGAGTGAGAAAACACTGCACAAATAACAAAAGCATTTCAAAATGTTTAAATACTAATAGCTCAGGAAGCTTAATTAGTTATTAGCTTCTTCTGCTGGATTTTAATAAGGCGGTGGATAGTTCTGCACAGAAACCGGTGAGGAAAAAACGCTGATGTTCAGGTAAGACAGATCACACTGTTAATCAATATATCAATATATCAATTAATAACAATATAATATATATGAATATATCAAACGTTTGTCAGGCTCTCTGATGAATGTTTTGGTCATCAGTTTGACATTTACGCGTGGACTCGATGAGCTGATAGAGGGGATGACTTTAGATGGGAAATGCATCACATTATCATTTTTCACATAAATAAATCATAAACAAAAAAAAGATTTATGGTCCCCATCAGCTGATAAATATAAGATAAATAACTGTATTGAGAGTGTTGTAAAAACAACAGGAATTATATACATGCTAATGTTTCTCGCGTGGTCTGCTTTTAAGACACACGTGTCGTTTCTCACTTCCTGCAAAAGCTACACTGTGTTGTCTGGGTTAACAAAATGCTGTAATTTGTGTTATGTTAGCTAGACAGAGCTGACAGATGTCCATCAAAATCTGGTACATTGTAAACAACTTTTGGAAATGCTTGCAGCACACAGATTTACCTCTCAACGGTTATTTGACTTGGTTTGCTTTATTTCTAAATACTGAAAATGTCCATATAGAGGCAGTCATTGTAACCAGTCTTGTTGGAGGAGGGGAGTCCTACTGTGTGCCGTTGTTGGGTTTTACGCTTCTTCTCACATGAAATTGAAACCAGGAGACACAGTGAGATGCTCTAACTGGATCTGAAATACACCGGAGAGACTTTGGCTTGATACTAATACTGCTGTCTTCACGCCTGCCTGACAGTAACGATCTGCGTGCGCTGTGGTGGACGGTGAGAAATGAGGCTCCAATCGAAACGCAGAGCTTTCCGTAATTACTCACTAAATGTAAACAATTATTTCAAAAGGCTTTGTTTAACATATGTGGCAGAACGGTGCTGCAACACTCCGTTTTCCCAGGATGTTACCAACTCAAAGCTGTAGCATGCAGCAGTAATTGTAACTGAATGGCACCACAGCATAAAAAAGCCTCCATTGGGCCGACGTATCGTATTTCAACATATCACTCATCGTCGCTGCAGTTCTTTCTGCTGAAGCTGCTCGTGCTGCACGAGGCGCGGCGGCCTTGAGGTGACAAAAAGTGCTGAGTTACTTTTCCAGGCTTTCGATATGTACTTGATCCTCATCAAAAAAAAATCCAGCTTCACAGAAGGCGAAATATAAAAAAAAAAAAAAAAAAAAAGTCCAGCTTGTGACACACCCACAAGTCTCAAGCTCAGATTTATGACTCTCCTCAAGCGTCTTAATGTCTCCGAAAGAGAAAATAGCTTTGAGGTAACAAAACAATGAAGCCTGCTGGATGTCAATCAATACAGTTTGTTACAACAAGTTGAAATTATTGTGTGGGGGCCATTGATTCCCAATAGGTAGAGGACTCACTACAATTGCTCCTACATGTAAACCTCACTTCTCTCTCTGATAGCTGCTACTTAATAAGCATAGTCATCTGTCTTTTTAAATTAGGTTGGAAGTGCGTGTGGAAAAATTACACAAAAACATAAAGCGTGTCGCCCCAGAGACCATCTACATTAACCCATCAACAGTCCCTTGGGAAACTGTAATGTCCTCTTAGATCATTGACTGAACTGGTATGATGCAGCCGACATCAATAGTGTTTCACAGCCTGTCAGCTCCAGTCAGCGGAATATATTGAAAGTGGGAGGACGTATCATGGAGCGAATATGCTGTGAAAGCCACGTTAACACCAGAGCTCCTGGTCGGTGAAACTTTTGAGTCTCCAAAATGTCAAATTTTTAAAAAAGGACTGAGAATATTTTTTGAGTTTCTTCAATGGAGCCTTTGAAACGGTTTCATCAGCCTGAGATCAAATCATTTTCTCAGCCCGCAGAGAACAAAGTGCAGAAATCATTCAACCCCATTGAAAAAAACTGGAGTTACACAGTTGTCACATATAAGAGCATGTAATGGCTTGAAAGTGTGTTTGGCCAGTAAATGGACTTCATTATCAGGGTTTCATCAGTGGTTAATGAAGTACAAGGAAAGGCACTTATTTGCTTTCTTTCAGGGAGTTAAGATAAGATAAGATAGAACTTTATTCATCCCGAGGGAAACTGTTGTGCAACAGTTGCAATACACAGTAGGAGACAGTATAACAATTATAAAATCTACAAATAGTGCAATACATTTTACAAAATATATATCTAACAAGATGTAAACATAAGATGAGCTGCGATGGGGTAAGGTGCAATATTCAACAAGGTGAGGTAAGGTAAGGTATTTAGCAAAATAATATAAAGAATAGAAATGACAGAAATTACAATAATTACAAAAATTACAAAAACAAACTGACTATGAAGAGCTACATATGAACCAGAATATAAGACTGAGGAATATGAAGATGAGAAGATGAAAAGAGGAGAAGAAGAGAGAGAGGGAGAGGACCTCAGTGTCACTGTGTCTCCTCTGTCCATCTCACGACCTGAGGTGGATGTGTTGTAAAGTCTAATCGCCACAGGGAGAAAGGACTTCCTGTGGCGCTCTGTGCTGCATCGAGTTAGAGGAGAAGTTTGATGTTACTCGTTTATGTGCGTTAAATAGCTTGATTTAGTGTGAAGTCTGGAAGAAGATAGAAACTCCTCCTCTGTCCAGCAACTCTAAAGCTCACTCTTGATTTTTCAGAAATGTGAAAAACTCTATTTGTGGTTATACATGGAGTCACAAGCGGGAACTTTCTTTTGTTAAATAGCGACTGGGTGCATTGACTTCCTGTCCGGTCTCATCATCACTGTAAGGTTGCCAGGCAAATGGATAAACTGCTTTTCAGCAAAAAGTAGTTACACCACGTTACTCCCTCTAAGACAGAAACCTAAATAATGATAACTATTTAAGTGTGAAAGGGCAGGATTTGGTGGTTTGTGTAATGTTTGTGGCCTCTCATTTTTTGTACTTTATACTGCCAGGTTCAGATTACACAATGTGTTTTGTCTGTTAAAATGGTCAATTTAAGATTAGTTTCATTATCTACAGATGTTTTTCCTAAAGTAATCAATTAATTGTTTAGTCTATAAAATGTCTGAAAATAGTGAAAAATGTCCACCCCAGTTTCTCAAAGTCCAAGATGATGACTTTTTTTGGATATTCAGTTTAATATGATATAAAAACAGAGAAAAGCAGGTAATCTCCATATTTGACAGGCTTCAAAAAAAACAACTGCATTTTTGCATGAAAAACTACTTTAACGATTCACCGATTATCAAAATACATTGCGATCAACTTATCAATTAGACGACTAATTGTTGCAGCTTAACCGTCTTGTGACCAGAGAAGCCTCTCAACCTCGCAGAACCAACATCTCCTCTTTGATTGCCATGTTTACGTCGCTCTGTGCTCCGACTGGTCAACGTCACAAAATGTGTCCGTCAGGTCGGGTTGTTCTCAGGATATCATGCAGTCGGACCCTAAACCCCGTCATAAAGAGCAGCAGATATTTGCCAACGTGTGGAAGAGATGATGAAAGACGACCGACTATGCAAAAATCAGCAAGAAATTATTATAAAACAGTACTCAAAGACTACACTATAAAAAACAAAATGACTACTTAAGATACTTATATTACTAATGATATTGAAAGTTAGCTATGAACACACACACACGCTCTAGTAATACCAGCTGTTTTAAAACAATTGCACACCTGTTTCTACCATCAGTAAACGCACACTAACACACACTAACACACACTAAACACCCCATAAACACATCGTCTTCTTATAAGACGAGGAAGCAGCATCGTCACATATACAGTGTATGAAATATGCTCTGTATGTTGGCGTGTTATAAATTAACAAGCCAAAATTCAATTATAATAAGAGAAGCAGCCAGAGAGGATTTACCAGATCATTTTTATTCCTCACTGAAACACTTCTGCAGTTAGCTGCCTTTTAGTTTGCCTCTCTCCTTCAAAGCAGCTGCTTCCTTCCATCGTTAATTGTGTCCCTCGTGTCTTACAGAGTCGTCTCTTTTTTGATCTCAGTGTTTTTGTGTGTGTTGTTCGCCTAATGCTTCCTTCTATTATTGATGGTTCCTCTGGATTTTAATCTTTTATATATTAAAAGTCAATTTACAGAGAACATAAATGCATTGAACACGCACAGCTATTCATTTAGTCACGTTACGCAGAAGAGCAGGGAGCACATGCAAAGCCCCTTTACTAGAGTGATGTGCAAGCAAAAAAAAAGCAATATTATATTGTCTTAAGACTACTGTGCGATTGCGGCTTCCAAAAATGAAAGCATTAGGACAGCATCCTGGTAGAGTGAGCACAGTATGGGAACATTAAAATAACCTTCCCGCTTTACCTGTGATTCGAGTTTGGATGTGCTGCTGTATACAGTCATTCTGAAGACACTGGATCAGCCTGTTGGCTCTTTATAAATAAAACAAAATTCATCTGATCACAGCTATTTCATCTTTAATAAGAGAGAATAAAAAGGACGCGCTGGCACGACAGAAGATGAAAGACAAAGAAGAAAACGGGCCTCATCGCAGCAGGAGGCCCAGGAAAGTTTCTTAGGGTGCAATAGTGGAGAAATGTCATGGGATGATTCTCATGTTGCAAACAGACTCCCACACACTGTCTAACTTACAAAATTACATTTATTCGCAACATTTCAGTGCCAAACACAGAGTATTTGACTTTTCTAGCTCCATATATGATAATGGTGACTGTCAGAGTTGACGTTTGGTATTTATGCCGTCCTGTCGTACGTGGGGAACGTAACGTGCGATTGGTTGCTGACTTACAGCCACTCCCCATTTAAGATGGCTCCTCATTGTCAAACCATTTGCCTGATGAAGGTTTCGCACCTAAACGTCACAAATAAACGCATTTTTGCAAGTTATACAGCGTGCGGGAGTTTGTTTGCAACTTTTGATCTACTCGTTCCTCTCGTACGTCTCATGAAATAGATGGACAGAATAGATGAGTTCTCAATACAGAGGAGTTTGTATGTGAAGACTTTATTACAGTTTAATTATCCAGTGTTTTACGTGTCCTCTTTGCTGCTTGTATAAGAGAAGATGATTCAACCTGCAGCCAGTTTATGGAAGCTTTTACTGTAGAGTTATTGTTCCATGGAGACGCCCAATGACCGCTCAGTTCTTCTAAGGAAAACTGCAGGGCGAGCAGGAAGCGGGGGCGTGTTGCGTCTTTGGCGCACACACAAAGCACACACACAGCACAGACACAGCACACACACAAGGGGGAAAAGAAGCCTAGACAAACTGATCTCAAAAACACCAAAGCAGCGACCGTTTGGCATCGAAGGATGTTTCCAAAATCCAACAACAATGGTCTTACTGATAACCACAATCTGTGATCCAAACACAAAACGGTCACCTCACCACTAAAAACGAAAAAAAAAAAAAAAAAAAAAAAAAAAGGACTGGAACCTGCTCGGACTCCCACGTCAATGATGTTCATGTGAAGACCTACAATTTCAATTATGATCAGCTGAAAAACATACAACAAATTTGTCAATTGTTCATGGGAATTTAGCACAAAAATGTATATGGTCACAAGATTATATGAAATAATTTTTATTTCTGTGGGCAATTGTCTTCTACGGCAAGTCTGAACTTCACGTTGAGCCCAGAAAACACACGAAACGGTCCAGTTGAAATCGGTGTAAATTGGATAAAACAAAAGTAAGAGTCTGTTTTCTTTTATTTGTGTTGCTATGGTAATGGCTCCGTGAGGCTGTTCTTAGGCACGGCCGTGCTTTGGGCTGAAGGCTGACATCAGCATGCCAATACGCTCACAATACCGATGCTAGCAGTTTACCATTTAAACCATCTTAGTTTAGCACGTCAGCAGGCTTAAAGTTGTTACTTAGCACGAAACACAAAGCACAGCTGAGGCTGGTGGGAGTGTCATTCATTTTGCAGGTATTACAATCAAGTTTAAATTACTTTATTGCATTATCAATTAATCAGATTTTGGTTTTAAATGAATATGTTAGAATTTGAAATATTTCTCCAATTCTTTTTAATTTTAGATAAATTACAATGATACTGTATTTCTTCTGGCACGTTAAATGAAACGCTGACATATTTCACGATTCATCCCGGACACTGACAGACTTGAACGGCTGCAAAATATCAAGAAAATGTCTTACATATGTCTTGTTATTTTGCATACACTTTTTGGACAAAGTTATATATGAAATCGTTGCCATATTTCAGGGTTCCACACTTACTTTGTGCCCCATCATGTTCTCTCTTGATCTACAGCAGGAAATTGGCTCCCTGTTAGACTACAGATGAATCACCAGTGTGTCATGCATCATAAAAACATAATAAATTAAAGTATGTCTGTGATGTGTTCAACCCATTCAAGCTGTATAGATTTGTATTCTGAGACAACAATATAGTAGAGATTTGTTGCGTTTTGTATTCAACCCCCACATCAGAGATTTAACCAGTTTAGACTCCCGAGAGAAGATTTATCTACTTGTTCTGGGATAATTATGAACAGAGTCTGGTTTGTTGGAGCTCAGTGATAAAAAGTGCAACATCGGGATAGATTGTATTATAGTGCGTGTCATACGATTGTAAATTACACCCTCTTGAAATGATTTGCCCCCTTTGTATTTCCTGTAGAACCGCAGTCTATCAGATGCAGTCAAAAAACCTCGGGAACAAAACCAGTGCCGTTGCTCATGTGTGACTTTTGTCAAAGTGTCTATGATTAAATGGTTAAGGAGCACAAAAGCCAAGATCAATGCATGCTTTCACCGGGTTTTAGGAGGATATGCTAGGTTATATTACCGTTGTCAAGGTCAGCGGTTTGAAAGGCGCCAACGTGCATTATGCACACCTCCATTTTGCCCTCTCCCATGAGATCTATGAAAATAAAATTACCCAACGTCTCAGATTGTGGCATTCATCAAAAAGCACTTGCGCAGGCATTTATTCAAGTATTTACTCTCAGATGCCATTTCCAAAAGGTCAAAAAGGGATTTGTTTTGTCTCTGTGGATGTGTTTAGGTGTCTCTTTTCTCTCAGTGATGATGAGAGCACAAACCTCGCCGTGATAGAGGGCAAAGCAGAGTTCAATTTTTCATTTAAAGCACTCGGACGGGCATTTTCTCTCTGTGGTGCGGAGGTTGTGTTTGCCTCCGTTTAGCTTATCATTCATGTAGAGCTGTTTTAGATAAAGACATAAATCTCACAGCGGCATGGTGGCAACAAAACAAATCGGGAAGGTCACATGAAAAGTATTTTAATGTGTAATGCATTCCTGACACTCTTTCTCAAGCTGCTTTTGACAGTTTTGAAAAGACTCCTATCTACAAACACTCCCAATTCAAAAATTGATATTTAATTTTGAATACATGTTTTTTCTTTCTTTTCTTTTCTTTTTTTTTTTTTATTCAAGGTCACTTTGGCTCCATGAAACAGGAAGGGTGTGGGAATTGTGAGTGGATTTGACTCCTAGAAAAAGACATCCTCAAGTCATACCAGTTAGTATTTGATATCCGTTTTCTCTGCGGCCTGCGATTGTGTCTCTCTTATGTTCTGGTTTCTGCGTTAAACCTTTTCGGGATCTAATTAACGTGTCAACTGTTGCCTAATTTATGGAAACTGTCTATTCTACCTCTACCAAATCAGCACAGTGTAATCCATTTAACGTTTTGTTTTCACCAAATTGGTAGTGGGCATCTTTTCCCCAACACTATATCTTCCTATTTGGATTCAAAGCGGTCTCTCATTCAACAGAGGCTGAGGTTCACAGGTTGTGGCCACACGCTGGGCGTCTTTGGTGCCCAGCGTGGCAGTGAAAGATCACATTTTATTCTTCAACTTCCCAGAAAAGAGACATTGTCCTGAGCCTCAAATACTCTCCAGCTTGCAGCTTCACATTTCTCACCATGGTGATAATGTGGTTAAATGTGGTCTCTGTGTGGTTCCCTTGCTTATATAAGAGGAACTTGCCATTTCAGATTTAAAGACCCAAACTCACCAAATCATTGTTGCACTACACATCTGTTATTGTAAAGGAAGGTTGAAAAGTAGAAAAGGGAAAACAAATATGGTAATTCATGGCGGGTAGTGATGTTCTTGCAATGCTTCCAAACATTACAGGATGTTTAGCCTGGCACACCCTCACATTATCACATCACAGAATAATTTAGCTTTAAATAATGTGAAACTCAACACACGCAACATGTTAGTAGCCAGTGTGCATCTTCTAAATTTGTTTCATTTGCAACTATTTTCTATTTGCCGTTACAGTCACAGGAAACATTCACACTGCATATACCTTTTTCACTGCCAACATTTTTTCAAATCAATATCGTCTGCTTGTGTTGCAGATACTATCTGTGTAAGGTCTGGGAAATATTGTTCTCATTGTTAAAATAAAAAATACTACAACATTGACAACCCGCATGAGACAGGATACTGATGTTCAACACAAAGATTGCACCACTCTAAGAATGTTATTCTAATTCCTGCATTGGCTCTGAATTTCAGCCAAACTTAGAATAAAAATTGACTTTCTAAGAGTCAGAACCTAGAAAGACCTAAATTCATTATAACCCACAGGCTTTTCAGTTTGTAAGACTGTAGTCCTCAGTTTGCTATAAATGAGTTTCTTTCAGTCTTTTTTAAAGCCTTTTTATTTCTGCAGCCTGGAGTGCTCGACAAGGACAATTTTCGCCGCCGCAAACACAGACTTGGAAAGTAACAATACAAAAATTCACATCACTGGGCTTTTTTTGCTCATTTCCATCTCCCAGACTCTCCATCTGTCAGTCTTTCATTGTCTAACTTGTGCCATAATAACAAAATGAGGCATTTAATTATCTCAAGTTGAATGATCAGAGTATCTAAAGCGTGCTTTCTAATTGTGCTGAAGACTTTTTATTGTAAATGTCATTTGCCAAAGATCCAAATGCCATTTTTTCCATCTCCATCCATTTTTGGGGGTTGAATAGATGCGTTGCTATTAAGGCTGCAGCAGGTATTCATGTGCATGACACAAAAGTTCACCTTCTTCACACAGAACAGAAAAGATGAGCCCACATAGAGTGTCATTCATCCTCCGACTGCTTTCTTTAAAAAGGTTAGACTTGAGAGATAAGATGATGTGTGTGGATCAGTTAATACTGTACTAATCATCTTTTTTCTCAGTCTTGGAATTTATTTTAAAGATTGACCTCAAAGTTCCTGAAAAACTAAAATAAAACTGAAAAAAGTAGAAAAAAAAAACTTTTGCAAAATTGCTTCAGGGCATATTCTTTAAGATTTTTCAGGAAATGAGATCTTCTTTTTGGTACTTTTTAAAGTCATCATATCCTTCAGAAATAGCCAATCAATGTTTTCACATTCGGTAATTACCTATACAGCATGTTATACCTATATCAGGGGTGTCAAACTCATTTCACATCGCGGGCCGCATACGGCCTAGGAAGATGTCAAGTGGGCCGGACCATTAAAATTGTAGCATACTCAGCTATAAATAACAAAAATGTCATGTCTTTCCTTTGTTTTAGTGTAAAGAAGTACAAGAACATTAGGAAAAACTTGATATTTAATGAACTATTCTTTTACAAAACATTTCATGAAACACTTCAGATTTCTTTAGACAAACGTGCAAAAATGTCCTCGGCTTTTGTGGTGTCAGTCATAGGCACCAACTCAAGAAACTCTTCACTGACAGTCAATGTCTCATTAACTCCACGAATAAATATGGCCAGTTGAGCCACGTCTGTGATGTCAGTGCTCTCATCAATTGCAATGGAAAATACAACGAATGACTTGACTCTCTGTTTCAATTGGTTGTCTAAATCTGCCGATAGTTCCGAAATCCTCTCTGCTATGGTATTCCTCGTCAGGCTAATATTGGCAAAAGCTTGTCGCTTCTCGGGACATACGAGTTCATGCATCATGCATTTTCTAACAAACTCACCGTCGGAATACGGCTTTGATGCTAATGCTATTTCGCTAGCAATTAGGTAGCTGGCTTTTACTGCTGCTTCACTGACTTCTCGGCTATGGGTGAAAGTGGATTGCTGTTTTCTCAGACCCACCAGCAATTCATTAATCTTCTCTCTTCTCAGTTGTCCTTGCAAGCTGTTGTATTTTTCGCCGTGAAGAGTCTCATAGTGGCGCCGAATATTATATTCCTTAAGTACCGAAACTTGTTGCAAACACACCAAGCACAAAGGTTTCCCATGTATCTCCGTGAATAAATAAGACGTGGTCCATTTTTCTTGGAAAATTCTACACTCTGTATCCACTTTTCTCCTTTTTGATAATGACATTTTGGCTAATGAGGGTGTAGCGGGCAGGTAGAGAACAGGGTAGAAACAACGTTGTACCAAACAGCAGACGGCGCATTGATACCATCTGCTGTTTGGTCTGTCTCAGTGATGCGGCGTGTCTTCTACTCTGACCAAAACAGTGCGCCCCTAGCGGATAATTCTTGAAAAGCATTTAATTTAAAAAATCAAATCCAAGTCTTTTATGTATTTTTTCACTTTCAAATTCATCCTGCGGGCCTGATAGAACCTCCTTGTGGGCCGGTTCCAGTTGTATCAGAGCTGTATTAAGTTACTGCTAATGCGAACACATTTTTGTTCGTGCTAAAAGTGAAATACGAGGAGCTTTTATTGTAGAAAACAAAAGTCACAGAAAACCGCAAATCTTAAGGATTATAACTTAAACGGACAGTTAATAATGTATAACCGTTTTTAGTCATGCTGCATATGTATATTGTAGTAAATACTTAAAGTCTGGTGGAGTCTCTCTTCTTTCTGGAGAAAGATTGTCAATATTTGAACTCAACACCGAAACAAAAACACCCTACACTGCTTTTTCAGAGTGTTAGCATTGTGCCAGATTTAGCATCCCTCTCGCTCCTGCTGCCTTTTTTTTTTTTTTACACTTCCACAACCTTTCTCCCGTCCTGTATGGGATAGTGTTGTATTGCTCATTCAGAGCCACTTTGTCTGCTTTCTATTTACAGAGCGGGGGCTGTATGTAGTGGACCGTGACGAGATATTCTCTAAATTTGAGAAAGTGTATTGGATTAGAATCGCAGACTCCACCTTTAAATGTTTCACCAAAGAAATCCAAGCCGAATGTGAATGCAGTGCAAAGCATCATCTCGACTGTAGACTGCCGGACAGTGTCGCAGAACTTAAGTTTCCCTTGGTGAAACACTTATCTTCTTATCCCACTAATTGGAGAAAATGAGAAGATTTTCAGACGAAATTGATAATTTCCAAGAAACAGAAAGGAAGTGATTGTAGTAAATTGCTCATTTTCAGTCGAGCAAACCATGACATCTTATTCTCATTATGCTTTTACACTGTAGGCTGGAGAGGAATAAAATAATTGTCAACCTATTCTCGCCACAAAAGTCCTCTTCAACCACAGGGGAAAGTCAATCTGTGAGTCTGGGGAGAGTGGATTAGATATAATGGGGCTGCAAGTTCTGCTTAGAATAAACCTCAACTGGAACGTTATTTTAAGAGTACATTCATACCGAAGTTATTTATGAGGCAGTGACACTGTTTAAAAACTATTAATGGAGCACATTGTACCAAAACTAAGCGACAACACAGAGTTGACGTACTGCTGCTCCATACGAGTCTGCATTGGTCCATTTAACTCATATAGTAGAAGATACAGTACAGGCGCAGAAATAAACACTGTCAGCACAATTGGTTTGGAAAAAAAAGAAGGAAAAAAAGTTTCATTTTGAAACTTTGGCAATTGCAGATTTCATTCTCTGCATTACAGCCTTATTCTTTCCATTTTTACCTTTCACAATAAAAGCCCGATATACACTGCATCACTGGGTTAGAGGGGAACTTAAATTCACTCGACAAATTAGCTCACACTATTGCTCGCACTTATCTCTGATTGAACCTTTTCTAAGCAGCAGTGTGACATGTGAAGGAGACGTGAACGTGTGAAGAGCTGATCGTAATTAAGTGTTCCTCCAGTCCTGGATGGATAATAAAAATGTATGAACACACTATGGTAAAGGGATTCGCTCCCGTCGTTTTACTTCTACTTCTTTTATAGGTTCCGGGGGTTTTTTATGAATAAAAGTGGATGGGAAGAATGGAGTTCGGATTACCGTAGGCAATCCAAATACTTAGTTAAGAATTGAGAAAGATGCTGCATCAGTTAAAACATATATATATATTTTTTTTAAAGATGAATATTACTTGCAGGTCTGTGACGGGACGCTGCCTCTGGTCGCCTGCATTAAAGTCAGACACGTTAAACAGCCATCAAACACCTCGACCTCCACACCTCCACTTAACGCATCTCAACTTCCTGCATTGACATTGACAATGGACGTGAATGGGAAGGTGCGGCATGGTCCATCATGTACTTAATCTGTAGAATACTAGAATGTGAGTTTGTATTTGATCACAGTATGTTGCTTTGTTTGCTTGTTAACAGTCACTGTGTTTGACGACGACAAAATGTTTAGTTGCCTAACCTTAACACACTTCCCCCATAGTCTATTTCCCTAAGCCATGATTTTCCGCAAAGATACCATAGTTACCAAACGCAGATATTGTGGAAAGAAAGAATTTAGAAACTCGCCGTCATTGGACATAATCTGGGGCTTTGCAGAAACATCCAATACCAACGTTCCTGTCCCGCGGTTGGGTTGAGTAAAAAACTTGAGTGTGGTCAAAAGTGGCTTCAGTCTAATAAAAGCAAGAAAACAAGCATCATGGTTTTGCAAGAAGGAAATACTATTTTGTATTAATGGATTTGTGAAGTGACACACAGTGAAAGTGGTCCCAAAAACCTTTCAGGACCATGAATTCATTTCAGTCAAGTGACTCCGGAGTGTCAAATTATATTGTGACCTCTGCTACGAGTAGAGTCCTGATTGAGTCGAAAACACTGAATATGTTATGTAAATGAACAAATAGCTGTCATCTGGTGTCAAAAGTAGTGTGATGAGGATCTGAGGAGCATGACAGATACGATTCTGGCTGCGGGGACCTCGTACATAATCCTAAAAATGATTGCAGTGCAAATTTACCGACGGGGATGACTCATAATGCTTGCTTATTTAAGGAAGATGGAAATGATGAGTTATATTTGGCAAGCAGGGCCCTTTTTTCACTTCAGCGCTTCAGCGTGGCGATACGGCTGCATTACTGTTGAGAAGCCTTTATTAAAAACGGTCATGAATAAGAAACTGGAAAACACAATATGAAGTACGTGAACTAAGGAGTGTCGAAAGATTCCTCGTGCATTCTCTGGATGGAAATAAATAATTGGAGACAAATTCCAGTCTTGCATGGTGCAGGTGTCTAGAATCCTTAATTCTGTGGACAGGTCGGGGGACAACAGCTGTACAAGAGAAAACAGCATGCCGACTGTATCCAAAGCAGGTTGAGTGCAGGAATTTGAACACTTTGCAGCCACTACATTCGATTGTCACAAGATGCATTGGCAATCAAGGCCCAACAGTGGAGACATCACTGCAATATCAATCTTGATTTGCACAAGATGCGTCTTTTCGCTTCTAAATTGTGCCCCGATTGGACTCGTTTGATGGAGCGCATGTTGTGTTAGCAACAAGTAGGCAGGTGGATTCGTTTCTCACCTTCTCCACTTAATGGCATGTGAAGATTCCCAGTTCAATTCAATTCAATTCCCAGTGGCCACACCTAGCCAAGTACACACACAGAAGGACAGTGCTAAAAGATTTATTGGACACGAGCGTGTATGTGAAAGTTTGCCGGCTGCTAGGTGTAAAACATTCAAAGCCAACTGGCAGAAAGTATATTCAATGTGAAAGAAGAGAATTGAGCTGAAGTACGTTTTGGTTCCAATGTTGCAACATTCAAAAATTTAGGTTGTTAAAAACAACCTATTTACACTGATCTCAAACTAAATACCTTTAAATTTGTTTTCAGAGCTAGAAAATGAGTTGTGAACACAAACATATCATGCGTGTCAGATTTGCATAAATATTACTCAGCGTGTTGCAGTTACCCATCAGATTTCATTTAGCAGCCTGTTTATGAGCGAATAGGCATTACTTCTTGACATCTTTGCAAGGGAAATTCTTACTATTCAGAATAACATGCGGCGGTATTTATCTGAAAAAAAGAAAGAAAAATATGACGCAGTTTGCTCTAGTTACTGATAATGGACCGTAAGAGGCATTTAAGAGGCATGTGTAGCCTTCCGCTCCGCACAAATCTGGAGAGTCAGAGAAACGACCGCAGCGTCGTAAATGTGCTCTGTGATGATAAACAGCCCTCCTGATTCAGAGAGATGTCTATGCCACTGTGTTGAACTCTCGGTTGCCATGTCTCATTATCCCCAACCCGCTAATGGAAGGAGGAGACAAATAATTCATCTGCCCTGATGGTGACATCGAGCATAACAGGTCTCCTCAGGGGAGACTGAACAGCTTGTCAGTCAGAGGATGGAGGATTAGAAAATGAAATTGTTTGTCTTATTAAAATTCAGACTAATCGAAGTACATCCAATCTGCATTTCTCACCTCCCAGTTTCAAAGACATTCAAAAAGAATTATTAAAAAAAAGGAGAGACTTTAAAGGTCATCTTGCAGCTGAATTCGTCTCGGTGGGTGTCAACCGCTAACATTAATGCTGTTTGTTGTCGAGTCTAATTTGAATTGTGTATATGTTGCAAATTGTTGTAATTTTAATGCTATGTGGGCTTCAGAAGGAACAGCTGTTACCTGGACAGCAACTAATGGCGAAACAAATAAATAATAAAACTGGATGGAGATGCAGCAGCTGTCAAATTGGCTGAGATACAGATATGAAATATAGAGAGGGGGGAAGTAAAACTAAACAATACCAAGTTCAAGCTGACGCCACACTCGCACACTTCCTGTCCAAACTATATATGTTTTCAGATTAATATGTAAACGGTTGTTTTTGTCATTTAAACTTTTGTATGCATGTTTTATGGTGTATGTGCTTTCACATTATATACAAACATTTGGCTGAGGAAGCTGCACTTGAGATGGAACTAATTTAAATGCTGGTGCAGCAACCAAAGCTAGTACAGAGTTCATTGACTTGCCATCTGGAAAATTGCAGACTCCATGTATCAAAACAACACAAAACCGAACACAAAAATACAAAACTGACCCAAACAGCGTGAGATTTACGAAACTATGCTTTTCAGGTCTAAAGTCTCCAAACTGCACTGCTGTCAAATGTCACCACAAGATAAATAAAGTAAAACATGTAGCATAGTCAAACTGAAAAGTTTCTGCTTCCAGACCTTAAAAATATTTACTTATGTGTCAGTACAAAAAGAAAAAGAAATAGAAGGAAAAAATACGAGAAAAAAGAAGAAAAAAAACAAACAAAAAAAACTAGACTCTAAATTAAAACAAAGGCTTTACTAAAAAATGAAGGATGTCCTTCGTTCTTATTCTTGAATAGATAGATAGATACGTTATTGACCCCGAGGGAAATTTAGGATACTTCATGCACAATAGATGTTGCTCATGTTACAATGTATAGTTATCTCTGTAGATCATATGGTGAAGTTTATACAATGTTATTATAGAAAAACACATCTGATTATTCAAATACAAAAATTAAAAGACATGTCTAGCTATCCAACTATTGTAGCTGAGCGACACCCAGACATTTGATGAAGAATACTTCTTTTGAATCAAAACCACATGAGTCTGTGAACAAATCTGAACTTTTTAAGTTATAGTGAGTCAATCCTAGGTATGCTATGTTAGAAAATAACTAGTTCGTAACATGTGATGTCCAACTGGCGGGGGAGGGGGTTTACAAAGCTGTTAATCCAGGAGTCATTTATCATTGGCCGCTTTTCTGTTGAATATGTTGCTCATTCTTACGGAAAAAAAAAACACAGTAGCAATACACAAAAGAGCAGTTGGCTAAAGTAGGGAAGAGCTAATGCATTTCATCAGCTGTGTAATCAGCCGTGAAAAGCAAATAGTTAGTTTTAATTTTCGCTGGCTGACCTTTCAAGAAAGATGACTTGTTAATGCACCACAATGTGTCGAACCTTAGAGGTTAATCTATGTCTGCGTCTGAAGCCGCTCCACGTGACTTGATAGGAGAAGGATGCACACGCTCCGTCACTTAAGTGCTTTTCTCTTCAGACTGTGAATGTTTCCACCAGTGAATGAGCCAATTTATTTTCACAGGCTGAAAGACAATTGCTTCCCGAGCTCAGCGTCGGCTCTGTCGTTTCGGTGTGTGTGTGCGCGAGAGCGCAATCACGTTTGTACACTTCATTTGCCTCAGTTAAAGATTATGTGTGTAATGGTATTTTCTGTACATGGATGTGTCCTGAAAGAAAGTAGCGTGAGGATCAGAAATTGAGGATGAAATGATAATATTAAATGATTGAACATAAACCAGTGGCTGCTAAATTACTGCGGTTGTCTCCGCTGACAATAGGTACCAAAAGTCACGTAAAAACACAGCTAGTTTTTTTTATTTATTTAACTAGAGTGTAGCACAGCGAAATTAATTTGTGTAATCGGTGGTGCTTGAAGCTTGGCGATATACTGACAACTTGCCGTGTAAACTTACCAGACAGTAAAAAGTTAGTTAATTTAACAGAAAGTATTTGTATGTTTGCCTCCTTTATCACGGCTGCAGACGATGCCACATCGTTGGAGCAGTTAATACTCTGGCAGAGCAGGGTTTCATACTAGAAGTGGATGGTACAACACAGCTAATATAGTTACTTCCATTTTGGTCAATGCTGCAAATTCGTTCTGTTAAGGTTTACCAAAGTTGAACTTGGTAGAAATGTATTTCGCCTCCTTAATCCAAAAAAATTGTGGTGATGCCATTAAAACTAACAGTGCTGGTTTGTGACCTCATTGAGTTGATTCTCCTCACAAGTTTTTACTTCTGCTTTGACATTCAGGCGGGGAAAGAAAAGAAAAAAAAAAAAAAGAAATATTTCATCTTCACTTGTGTGGAGATTTATATCCTTCATAAACTCAACCTGACGTAAAGAGCATGATTATGTGAGCAGTAAAATCCTCACTCATTTAGTCTCTCTGCAATGTACAGTATGAACAGCAGCTATAATCAATATTTCTGTACTATAATGTATCAAATGGCAATGTGACAACAATGACAACATCGACGCTCGTCTCCTGTATGGATGAATCCACAGAGAATTATCACCTGAATCCGCAGCTGCCCTCGGTTTTACAGCGCTTTATAGCCAGTTTCAGCTCATTGTTTTATCTGCAACTTTACTGTTATGGTTTACTCTCATGGCGTCGTTATCGACCACCGCAGGCAGCTGTTTTTAGAGAATAAGCTCTAAAAAAACCACTGTACACAAACCGCTCTGCACTGAACAGCAAACTGACACATTTAGAAACTAGCTGGTGAACATGGTGGAGCATTTAGCTTCTGAAGAGTCAGATATTTCCCCCAGGAGTTGGTAGAGATGAAAACAAAAGAAAAAAAGAAAAGAAAGAAGAGTGAATATTGGACTTACATTTAACAAGTTGCCAGAAATGACACTAGATTAATCATATTGTTGCTCTGTAACTGCTGGATGAAGTCCATGTTGTCCGGTTTCCAAGTGGCCAAACAAATCTCCTACTGGAGGTATAATACATACTTCTTTTATTTTAAAATTGCAGTGAAGTGAACCTGAAACCTAAATGGAGAGGCTTTTCTACTACAAATATGAAATTATCAGGGATTGAAAATATGTCTCCATCCACAGAAAGCTTTAACCCTTTCAGCCTTCCTTTCCCATCTTTTTACAGGCATCTCCTGTTTCTACATGAGCGGTGCTCTAAATAGGGCACAGTGTGAGGCCTTTTAAGTCTTACTTCACCTGGATTTATCAGGGGAGCCTCACCACACATTGCTGCACAACATAAAAAAAATAAGAAAAAAAAGTTAAAAAAATAAAAAATAAAATGTGAAGCATAAACCTGGTTATTTGGATTTGGGACGGATGTTTGCAGAAGGAGACGGAGGAGTTTAAAACCACGGGGATATGAAGAAAAGGTTTGTCGTGTTCTGTCTGCGGTCCTGCTGCGTGCTCTGCTAGCTTTCAAGCTAATTAAACTGCATATAATTCTCATAATAAGTGAGAGGCGTTTAAGGAATAAAACTGCGTTATCTCTCCCCTGGGTCTGGAACAGATCTTCAGAAAGAATTAAAAAGAGCCTGTCCTTATAAACACACATCTGCAGGAAGGGATAAGAATAGATATAAAGTGTGGCGGCGTGTAGGAGGAAGCTGAAATGAGACAAAGGACAAGGTGTTTGAGAAAGTAAATTGCTGTGTTGTTGCAGAACAAGTTTAATTCAATGCCATCGGAGAAAACTGCATCTGGAGCTGAAAGTACAGCAGTCTCGTCTTAATCCAAGAAGTCTAAAATCCCTTTTTTTTTTGTCTTTGCTACAACATCATTACCTCAGCACTGTTCACAACTGGGAGAGATGTCAGGTGCACAACAAGTGGTTATCATTCATAAAAGGGAATAAATAACGTGGCTAGAAGTAGATACCTTGCTTTACATTTTTTTTGGTTAAAGCCTCAAATAACTTTATTATACTAAATTACTTTGGCGTTTCAGTGCATCCGTTTATTATGTCTTGGTGTAACTTTACGCAGATAATGCCTACTGAACATACTGGACTATATATAAATATTTGCCTGTTTGCAGGGAAATTGAGAGAAAAATAGCAGCATTTGTCATTGGTTCATACGTCAATGCAATTTGTGTTACGTGCATGACTGACAAGGACCTTAAGTGGTTGTGAATTATGACTCTGATCCAACAGGAACAAAGGAGGAAGCAGCGTATCACAAAACCTTGTCGGGAATAAGTTGGATGGTTGAGTCAACAAAGTGTGTGACCCCTTCAGTCCCCCTTGCTTTCTTTTAATTAGCCACAACTATAATATTCGTTAACCAAGTGTTTTTTGTGCCAAAACCAAAGCAAACTTTAACCATAGGTGTGGTAAAAACCGTGAAATTATAAAACATTTTTTTGTCTGTCAACTGTCATATGTAACCGAGGGGTGAGAATCGATTTTATCGTTTAGTTTCGGGGACTTGTTGGATGTTGAGCGACTCCCAGTGCAACTTCACAGTTTTACAGATTTAATGCAAGAATATAAATCAAACCCGAGTGTCTGATTGCACACACATCCATGCAGTGTCGACTGTATGCTGTTGTGTTGACATGATTTAAGAGAACCACTTCAAAGTTGGTGTTGAAAAAAAAAAACTAGTGTTAAAAAGGACCATTCCACTGCGTTTTACATAGTAAAAGGAAATCTGGGCTTCTGACAGGAAACATGCACAAATCTTTTAAATAACTTGTCATTATCAGAAAATAATTTATATCTTTCTGGAAACATGGCTCCCTGAACAGTTCTCCACAGGACACGGCAGAGTGCTTCACATATACTAGACAGTGTGCGTCGACAATGATCGCCCATTTAATTCTTCAAATCGGTTTCAATTAAGCTCTCCTCATCTGTAAGCATTACAGTGATGAATGTGTGCGTTATGAACTGGACAATAATTATGAGGCACATCTGCGCCACGACTTCTCTAAACCCCATATGGGAATGTGATTTGTTACACATGACCGGAACAGTTCAGTCTGTATCATCTGTATCGCAGACTGTGTGTTAACATTCAGGGTGTGTTTGTCCGGTTTCGGGACCGCCTGTGAGCGACCCCGTGGAAATTATGACCACGGCCTTGTTTTTGATTTGCAGCGGTCGCCACCCTGCTTTAAACTCAGGGTTGAAACACTGCCTGTGGATGTAGTTGTAATAAATAACAATGGCTTAGACACTTTATACTCCTATGTTGTGTCATAGTTTCTGTATGTCTGTGACTTTATTTGCTGTATTTTGGCCGTACACTGCAACTTCTCACAACTGAGCTGAAGGTTTGCTTACTACACAATAACATAACCCTCTAGAAGAAGGTTTTTTTTTTGTGCGTTTTGGAGCAATTCATGACTGTAATACCATATGTGTGAGGAAGTGTTTGTTCCATTGGTTAAACATTCTTGTGTACAGATTCAGAGTGATATACAATAATACAAGACAATACACCACTAGCAGTGACGATTACTGTGATACGTTAGGTTGGTGGTTAAATTCCTAGGCCTGGATACTTCAAGTACACCTTTGTTGAACACATTTTTTATTTATTTTTTCCATCAACTCCTCAGTAACTGTATTGTATGAATTGACGTACAATCCCGAGTAGTGTTGTCAAAAATATCAAAGTATCGATACTGAATAATAGTTTCAATACTTATTTTCCACAGTATCAATACACGGCTACCAGCAGCTGGACTTTCTGCTCGTGTCAATTTTCCCCCGTGGTATCAAAAATAGCATTGAATATTGATATTTTTGAAGGTATTTTATCAAAGTTAGAAATTCCAGTAATGTGACAACAAGATGCCAGAAGGAACCACAGAAAACTGTTGTTGCTGACCAGCGTTAGCACGTTCTCGGCTTGTTAGCGTGTGAGCTGTTAGCCGTTAGCTCGTCAGCTGTGGTAGTTCACCAACAAGCCCTGTGAGTCACTAGGTCACTACAGCTCTAGCGAACTCGTGCAGATTTATGTGGCCGGAGGCTGAAGAAGAACATTTTTCCTTAAATTCGATTCAGTTTTGGAAACCGTGATTGCATTTTGCAACAATTAGCCAAAACTGTATATTAAATAAATGTGCTAGAATATGTAACCATCCTTATTCTCCTACAATCACAAACGATATTTTTTAAATGTCGAACTTGAGCAATGTGTCGAGGCCTTTACATCAGTAATATCCACTTTTCTTATATACAATCGTAAAATATGAAGCAGTCAAGGCTCTGCACAGGTAATGAATAGTTTTCCTTATTCAATTCAATCCATACGAGACTCGTAGCAGATGCTACCTTTTTACACTTATGCATTTTTCATCAATTTCAAATCCTCTTTGATAAACACTGCCTGACACAAAGCTAACTTCACGTGGCTGCAAACTGATTTAGAGAAGAAACGCTTGGGAGCGAAACTCAAGCTGGAGTTGATATTTACTTTGCTGGGCTGTCTTCGGTGCATCCGTGACATCGCAAATAAACCACCCACATACTGCTCCAAAGGAGGAGAACAGTTATGAAGGGTGCCGATTATTAGAAATTGGAAACTAGATGAAGAATTACAAATTACAAGTATTGAAGATTGAGATGAATTACAAATATTTAATTGTTTCTTCATTTTCTATCTGTATTAAATAAAGTGTCAGATCCTTCCACCATGGCCTCTGGCACCTGGAGATATCTGGTGCTCCTGACAAGAATCCCCCCCCCCACCCCCCACATCTGATTCCAGACCACCTCTACAACCTGCTGTGGTACTTAGTTTCAGAACTGTAACGCTCTTGAAATCCCAACTGGTGAACTGTAGTTATTGATTGTTCGGGGCCACCGCAGGCCTGAGGTGGGTAATTGCATGATGGGCTCCTATACCTGCAGGGACAGACGGAGGCCAGGGAAGAAACAGTCACACACATTGTGTCCTTAATGAACGCCAGCAGGATGCCTCACAACTTCGATAGCACAGAGCGGTGCAGTGGTCGACCTGTCCGCTTTGATAAAAGGGATTTAAAGAGTCTGTCCTGAACGTTTATTGGACCAAATAAAGTAAGACATGAGTTTATCTTTCAGTGTGCCGTCAGACTTCAAACTTGGGTTGTTGCCCTCTGGAAGAGAAATTTGATTTGAGATCAGTTGAGGATTTTGTTACTTGAGGCAGACAGTATTCGGCTTCTACTCGAAGGCTGTTAACTAATGGCACCGCGAGCCTATGAGAGAATACGCACTGCGCCTGCGAGATTGGTTTGTTTAGAAATTTCCACGCCAAAATGGCAACGAGAGGAGACGCAGTGGGGAAACATGAGGCCCAAAGCACCCGTGTACAACACAGCCAGTCACGTGACATTCATGCCAAAACTCAGGCAATCATTTACAGTATTGAGGGACAATGAATTGCAAACTTTGAGGGGAAAAAAAAAAAGCCAACAAGTCGGTCACAAACCCTGCAGTTCCAAATGCTAATACAGCCAGTCTTTACATTTGCCAGTTTGAACGCTAATGAATCCAGCTGACAATCTGCCAGAGACTGCAGTGCTTTGAGTTTCGGCTGTTAAATGAGCAAACAGTTTAGTTCAAATGAATCAATGAACCTTTGTTTGCTTCAGCCTTTCAACTTTGTCTTGAGGACATCTAGAAGAAAAAAAAGGGACAAAAAATGGAAGTTCTTTTTAAGAAGCTTGTTCTGCTATGGAAAGACTTTCTGCACAGTTCAACATTTCCCCCTTAACCTGCAGATAAGCTTTGTCCGCTGGCCGATTTTTCTTTCATGTAATCTACTTTGAAGGAGAAAAGAAGCCAGGCAAACTGCCACCTCTGCATTGTCTCTGTAGATATGAGGCGTCTTGTGGCCTTTGTCTTGTGGAAATGCTGAGGCGAGCTAATGAGAAGTGTCTTCCCGCAGGCCGAAAGGTGGCCGTCCTGTCTCAAGGACTGCCACTGTGTGTGCTTGTCATTTATTTTAGAGGTTGAATTAGGCTTTCAGTTTGGTAATGGCCATCATTAAGCAAATCCAAAACACTATCAAGTGTATTTCCTTTGAGCTACTTATAATGAAACATGGTTTAAACTTGACTTTAAGTTTCTCTCATCAGATTTTGCCATTCCTGAAGAAAATCACGTAGAAAAAACAAATCCACACAATTAGGTAGCATTACATAACCCAAACCTATAATATATGTTCATATCAAACTTATTTGCAATAGAAAATACTGTGGGAAACGAATTTCCATCTAAATGACATTTTCGACATAACGAGAAAATGCTTTGATTGAACCCATCTGAAAACATTCAGACTGAAATTATGTTCAAATAGTTAACAGCCAATAAAGCCAATTCTGATTCTGATTCTTGACAAAGTATGTGTACACGTCTAATAAGGTATTTGACTTTTCATTGCTCTTAATGTACTTGCACATAAATGGACATAACAGCTAGGAACAAGGACCACAAAGCTGGACAGGTAAAAAGTAAAGAGTAGAAGTAAAGACTGTTATATACACAAGTATGTGCGCACCAATGAAAAAATAAAATAAAAAGTAGATACAAGTCAAGTGCTTCTGTGAGTTATTAACCATATGAACGCAATGGAATAAACACTGAATGGATATACATGGACTGGATGATTATGTACAGTATGTACATGTATTCATGTTTAAGTATACTGTGTATAGAGCGTGTGGATTTATATCGACAGTGCATGATGACATGTACAGCAATGCAGTTTAAACTGTAAAAAATATCATCTATAATGGGAGCGAGTGGATGTTATTGGCAGCGTTTGACTGACTTGAGAGTGATGGCCTGCGGAAAGAAACTATATCATATGATAAACTATAGGAAATATATTTTGTTGAGGTGAATGTTTGGAGTCCCATGACACTTTTGTTAGGGTTGAGCAACTATGGTGCTTGTTTAAGGTTAGAGGGAGACAGTAGTTATGGTTGAATGCTAAAATGTCCCGCAACACATTAAACTTCTCATATTTATTCACATTAAAACAAAAGTTCTGAGTTGCCAATGCAAATTAGTTGCATATAAAACACGATTAGGTGATCTGGTCATTCCATTTGCGTGAAAAATAAATCCAATAATATTTGTACGAACGCAAACACAAAGTGCTTTTTTGTTCCCGGGTTAAACGATTGAAGAAAAAGTGACGTCCGAATTGGAAAACGCTCGTTAACGTCACTATAATACCTCAAAAGCTCCAACCACAAATACAAAGGCCATCCGGAACTCTTGTTTGTGCTCAGGAATATCAATTTAGCATTGACCCCAGCAGTGTGCACGCTCTAATGTCAGCGGGTGAGACAGATGGACTCTGTGAGTGGGGGTTGTTTGAGTGAAGTAAACTAACCTGTGATTTGGGATTTAATGGTTGAAAGGATCGTTGGCTTGAATCAGTCAGGAGAGAAGTTAACGGAGGCATGAACTGCAGGAGTAATAGACTGGAAAAATGCGTGCAGTTGAGTACTCCTTCGTCCGACAGAAACCTCCAGAATTAAACTCAAATTTAGAAACTGAAGAACATTTGCTCTTCGTACACAGTTGATGAACGTCCTACTTTCCGTTGTCCTACTAATCCCTATACAGCTTGTTACAGATGATTTATTCCCTGGTTTAAAATGGAATTTCAGATACTAATCTAATTTACAAGCATAAATCAAATCTTTTGAGCCTTTCTCAGCAGCCTTTATAAGATCAAATGTGCCAGACTTTTATGTTTGTATTTATCCGTGTATTTATGTACAAATCATCCATAAATTCTTTGTATTTGTTGGTTTGTGCCCATGTGGTGTTCCGAGACTGGCAGTTGGTTTCAGTCGAACATGCTGTTGCTATTGCCCATAGCAACAGCAGTTTAACTGACATCGTTTCTTCCACCATCTTGTCCTTTGAATTTGGAAACTGAATTTTTTATAGATGAACCCGATACATATAATCCATCTGAAACCATGACGGCAACTACTCGCATGAAATTGTCTTTTATGTTCAAACAGCCGTGGTTAACCTAAATAAGAAAAGGTGCAACAGTGAAGTCACATCTACAGTATATTTGAAGCTGAAAAGACACTTTCAGATAAATGGAAGTAGAACAGGAAGGCATTTTTTTTTTTTCAAGTGGCATGCCATTTATAGTATTGCATCGCTTTATTATATTATTATTATTATTATTATACAAACTTTTTTTTATTACAATAATGGCCATTATCGTTACAATACTTTTATAAGTCTTATAATTCTATGAAACATTTATATATGCCAACATTTTTATGAGAGAAAAACATCCGTGAAAGTGTTCTTTCGTCACATTTTGCCATCGTCATATACCTTTTGTGAGACATCTTCTAAAGACCAGAATGATAAAGTAAAAGCATCATGAAGGAGGAGAAATAAATGAATCTGCTAGAAAATGGAGCGGACATTACTTTTAGAGCAAACTACCAATATTTCATTTGACAGCAACCTGCATTAATGGAAAAACCCTCACAGCGCACATTTAACCTTTTAAAATAGGTTAAGTTCAGACGGAAGCAAATGTGCTTTACAATATATCTGAAGATGTTTCTAGGCAGTGCACTAATATCTTTTGAAAGAGCAAATGAGGCAGAGTAATAACCAATGTTAAGATGATCTCAACGGGATATCCAGCCGGCAGTCAGGAGAGAACATTATGTGCAGTTAAATGGTTTTGATAGATTCCCTCTCATTTTACAGATTTCAGCAGGTGCACGTGCACACATGCATGAACACAAGCACACTCGCCCATAAAAACACACACAGACACACACACACACACAGACCCACAGACACACACACACCTGGGAGTCTCCGCTTTGTGCAGCAAAGTACATCATGTTATTATTCCAAATGTGGCGTAAGTGAAACTAAACCACATGATTACATCAAACAGGACGGGCGTAGACAATTTAGGCTCCGGCATAAAACAGACACGCTTTGGCAGGACACAAGAAGACACTAATAGATGTTTTCTTTGCCTTTCATTGTCATTTTTAAAAAGGACATTTTCCACACCGGTCTTAAATTACTGCCAATTACACTGTTGATAATATAGAAGTCCTGAGAAATGATGCTAATGAGATTGTGTCTTTCTCCCCCACATGTACAGACACAGATCCAAGGCAGTCATGAGGAAATATTGGATACAACAGTCTCACTGGTGATGTATCTGCTCTCACAATGTGCTCTAGCCCTGACATCTGATCTATGGATATTTTCTCTGTGCTGTGAAGGACCTCATAAATCACACAACATTTGCCAAAGACACAAAGTTTGAGGTGTCTTAGATGGACACCATAGTCCCTCTGGTCCATGGTACAGTGCAAACCTTTGTTACAAACTTAGCAGTCCCCTCATTTGGAAAAAGTAACTTTTTTATTACATTTTTTTTTTTTTAAAGATTACGTATGCTTTAAAATGGAAGTTAATTAAAAATATTTAGATTTCTCACGATTACAGGCTTTTGTACCCAAAGCCTTTTAGAGGATATAAATAATCTGTACAGTGTTTTGTGATGAATGTTCCGTTCTTTTCTGCAAAAACGCACATACAGCATATCAGCACGAACTTCTGCATGAGCCTCCATTTTGCCATCTCAGAGAGCCAGAGGTTTCAGTGTCACATAGTTAAATTCCTGCAGTGAAAGTTAATTATCGCCAGAAGGACAGAACATCTGAGCTCAGTGCACACCCAGCATTCGTTCTGCCTCGTCATCTCGGTGCCTCCTCACTGTACAGTTCGATGTGACCAACACACAGGAAGCATCCGTTTACTTAAAAGTAATGTCATCTTGCAGTCTCAACACAGTGGCATATCCTTCATTTGCAACCAAGCTCCAAAAAAAAAAAAAAAAAAGATTAAATTGGTAGTCGGATGAAAGCAGTGGCATTAAGATATGATAATCCGTTTTAATGCGTGTTTATCATTTTCACACACATAAAACGTTGCTTTTCATCTGCACTTCATGTCCCAAGACACCCGAAAAGTTGTGTTCTGCGGCGAGATCTGCTGATCACCGTAGTTTTAAGTAAATGATCTTTCAATGATCTTCTGGTAATGGAAAGCAAAGAGTGAAGGGGGAAGAAAACACAAATGAGCCGCTGAGTATGCACCACAGTCCCCTCGAGTAATTGTATAAGGAATGCTGTTAAACTTGCAGCTTTAGAGTCTACATTTGTGCGATTTTATTTATTTTTTTACGTTTTTTTAATTAACCTCAAGTTAATTTAACAGAAACTCAGGAAATGACCTGCAAACTATCTGCAATAAAAAACAAAAAACACAAAATTACCTCCAAGTATGAAGGCAAATAAAATGGATTATATGTCCCTCTTGTGCTGCAAGATTTTTTGACAGTATTTATCAATCTACGGTCTTCTGTGGAGTGAACACGGTCTCTACCAACAGCTGTGAGAAACCCTGGAGGCAAAGCTCCATCATGACTGACTTACAGCACCTGTTCTGTTTGAGATGGACATTATTTGTCTGGAGAAAAGGTTTACACTCCAATAAATCCCCTCTCCTCCCTCTCAATCACGCCACCATGACTCCGAAACTGACACAACACTTAGGTCAAAGTAACCCGAGGACGAGCACACTTCTTCCCACAAGCCAGTCTTTGCAAGAGTTCATTCAGTTTCTCATTTATTCGAGCTGCCATCTGGTAAAAATCGCCATTTTCTCGCAACCACTTGGCCACTGTACAGATCACGACCTTCATCCCAGAATCCCAACTGAATTCTGCACGTGCCTGTGATCCATACATACAGTGCGGCTTGTTTTTTGTGACCTGCTGTGAATGGATGGCATGAAGAGAGGAGTACTCTTCACCTCCTTACATGATCTATTTAAAAAACCTGAGAGCAGATGCTCCGGCAGACTGATTAAATGATGGCTGATGTCCTCAGCCAATGTGCCCCTCTCCCGCGAGAAGGCACCTGTGCCACTCAGAGATGCACCAAAGCAATGCTCATCTTTAATCCTGCCTGGTTTACTCGTCCACGCGAGTGTGGGTCAGTTTCAGGAGCTACGCTGGAGTGGCTGGATCCTCGGATATGGAAGGATGATGCATCTTTATGTTTAAGTTTCACGGTTTGAAAAATGTCGTTTTCAGGGAGAGTTTTAATTCCATAGCAGTGAGAATTAGTTGATAAAATGTGTAATAACTTTGCAGATCTCTAAATTTTTCATCTGGCACCCTTATCAGATGAACATCATCGGGCCTGCAAACTCAAGTCGGAGGAAAGAAGTGAAGGTTTGCGCCTCCATTTTTTGCCGTTTTGGTCCGTAAGAAGAGTTTGTTGTCTCTGCTTAACCATGTGTCTTGTCTGACACTTTTTTTCCTCAAATGCTTCTCTCCCGTCTGCTGCACCTGAAGACACCTCGCAGTGAAACCCAACTGACTGCGTGGCGTCACGTCATTTGCCCCACTGGGCAGCAGAGATGCATCGATCCGGGGTGTGAACTCGACGAAACGTGCATCAACAAGCCGTCAGTTTGTGGGATTTTACATAATAAAACAGCCGTCGGTGTATAGGAAATGACCAAGCAGTGAACTTTGTTTCAAGACAAACTAGCGAGCTAGTTAGTTAGCTCAGTACATAAACGACGGGATGCGTGTCTGAATGAGGAGGCGATGAAGAGTCATAAATATGTGCAGCTAGAGCTTCGTCAAAAACGGGTCTGCCGTGGTCGTTCGGAGCGAAAGTGAACTGTGAAGTGAATTTTCAGGTAAAAACACGAGAAAGTCGAAAAAAGACCCCGTGTTTACGTACCGGCACGGACCATGTTTCAGCCCTAATGAACTAATATCATTAATCAACACTTTTCACACCGTCAGTTGATTTAAGGCTGCAAAAATATTCTTTTGTTTGACAGCATCACTTATGAATACTGTAAATGTGACAACTTGTGTGCATCATTATACACATGTCCCCATAATTCGATATAAATTTGACATCTTTGGAAACTTTAAATGTAGGGTTAATGAGGGTCTTAACAGCATTTGGCTGCACAGCATCATCAATCAAGGGATTAAAAATATTGTTTTGACATTAAAAATGCATGTGGAACTGAATGAATACAGAGTTTGGAAAGCTATAATATTTAAGTGAAAATTATTTTTAAAAAATGTAATTAGTAAGAACTGCAAAAACTATAAAAACATTTAGATTTCATTCTTTGGGAAGAAAAGTATCAAACCACTTGAGAAAAAGCGTAAATCCAAGGGTTTAACATGAATGTGCAGGATGAGCTTCACTCCAAAGAGAGACATTAATAATAAAACTACACATCGGGAATGTAAGATCTTAAAAGCTTTGGGACACAAAGTGCTGCAGGAGTCACATCACAGGCGTTAACACTCAGCTTAAGCGATTAAAAAGCTGTTCCGTCGGTGCATCTCCCCAGCAACAGAACTTTCTCAAGAAGGAGAATCTCATTATTGCTGCCATTATGTGACACCAGAGCAGATGCTTCTTTGAGGAAATTATTGCCATTTAGAAAACTGGTTTTAATGGATAGACTGTCATCACTTCAGAGCACGATGGGAACAAGGCGGAGTGACAAACTCAATTAATCACACTCTGGCTTGTTCACCGCAGGCTCAAGATGGTGGCTTTGTACCTGGATGCTCATTATATCTCGCTTCTTGATGTATGAAACAGGAATGGCACACTAAATGTTTTGTTTTTTGTTTAAAGCTCATCTATTAGCCATTCATCATGTTAATTGACTCTCCCCACTTTGTTGTGCTGATTTGGTCTTTTTTTTTAAAAACATTTTTCATGTCACACCTGAATAACTTTAATAGCATCCTGACATGGAGTTTAACATCACTGGAGGAACATTTATACTTTTTTTTGAAAAAAAAAGCAGAGTCACTTCAACAAATCATTAGAAGCAAAACAATTATTACATGCGTGTTTGCAGGTGATGCAAAATGCTGTTTTAGGTTGATTAAAGTACAGATTTAAACAATAAAACAATAGCACAAGACATGCGTTAATGGCCGTCTCTGTGTCCCTATCTCCATTTATATCTCCGTCTTTTTTATTTTTTCCTTTTCTACTGCATTTTGTTTATTACAAAGCAAAGCAATTCACCAGTTAAAAAGGCTACAGTTCAATTTTATATAGTTGAAATTGATCAAAGGAAATGAAGAAAAATGGTAACCTCAAAAAACAGACAACAACAAAAGAGTTTGAAAAGGGAATGTAGCAAATATGATCCGCTTTTGAAATGCATAGACCGAATAGTCTGAACCAAACTTGTATTATTTAAGTGTATTCTCAAGAGAATATAACTAAGAACAGCAATTCCCAACCTGGGAAATGTTGCAAGATAGTTAAAGAAATATGAAAGAAAAATAACTTCTTTTACATCTTTTTTTTTTTTTTTGTATTTCTCTAAAGTATTTCACACTTTTCCCTTTCTGGGTCTATAAAATCCTTTGAATGAGACAATTAGAGAAGGAAAGTTGCTCTACCATTAAAACATTCAAAAACAT
This sequence comes from Bovichtus variegatus, assembly GCA_943593645.1. Lineage (NCBI taxonomy): Eukaryota > Metazoa > Chordata > Actinopteri > Perciformes > Bovichtidae > Bovichtus > Bovichtus variegatus. Next base: position 270,396 of record CALSCE010009297.1, read on the forward strand.
TTTTTCGTAATAAAGGCTATAACCAGTGACAACAGCTCTCAAGTACAAATTGTTTTTGTTTCAAGGGAGTCAGAGTTCTATAAGTTTGCGAACCACTGACCTACAATACTTTTTATTCTAATAGATTATTACTTTCAATCTGCATGATTTTTGCTATCCATCAGACCTTTCTTTTTCCGCCTCTCTTGTGATTCTGCACCGCTGAGCTGATGTCAGGCGCAGGCTGCTTTGCTCTCTCCCATTTGCATTCAGAGAGCTGCAGTGTGGATGTTAAGCCCAGGTGAGACGGGCTCACAGCTGTGCGTCTGCATCTGCTGCTGCTGTACAGACTCAGAGGGCGAGAGGCTGCGCTCCACAACAGACAACCACAAACATGCTGCATTAGTGTCATCTGGCAGAGAAGAGGAAGCATCTTTCACTGTCTCTACAATAATGTGCAGCACTTTATTTAAATTTCCAACCATAATGCATCCTCAGCTAAACCTCAAGTTGCCATATTCCCCTGTAGTCATCCCTTTAATCACAGTCCCCCTCCACTCAAATTACAATAAGCAAAAATGTGTTTTGCTCATTGTAATTTCATTCGGAGGTTTGAGCTTCACTGTGCAGAATGATTTCATTTTAAGTTTCATACTCGAAGGCCGTTTCAAATGAACGTGCCGAAGGGAGACGGTTTCTCTGTGCACACCTCAAATGTTGTGCACATGAGACATATCGGGTCCAGCAGTTAAACTTTTGAAGCTAAAAATATTTGCATATTCACAGATTGCGGAGTAGATGTGGTTTTCTTTTTGGGGGGTAAAATCCATGTCGGGCACAAATTATTATTCTAAGCAGATTCTTTTTATACGCTTTAAAAACATGTCTGGAGGGATCTTTAAGTAGAACAGTTTCATACTTTAGATCACGCTTATATCCAGGGAAAACTTCAAATACAAGATGCTATTTTCTTTTTTGTCCGTCGAAGACACCATTATCAAAGCTAGGGATGTCAACGGTTAACCAAGAATATTATTAACTGCATAGGGATGTGTGTGCGTGTAGCTGTGGAGAATGAAAGAGCAGATGAGAAAGCAGGCAAATGAGTTTTGAAAAACATTTCAATTCAGAATCTATGCGTCATCTGATCGGCTCTTCTGATTGGACCACCGATCAAACTATGTAGAACAAATCACCTGACAAAGACCGTTGGTCAATCGGAGCGCCCGACCCGATCAAAATGTGGCAATAAACTCCAGCAAAGCAAACATAAAATAAAAAAGGCAAGAGAGGAGGAGAGACTTCGTGTCTCACAGCGCTTTGTGTTTTTTTTTAAGAATTAGCCAGTTAGTTCCCGGTTGATGTCTGTCCGGGCTATCGAAAGCAAAATTGACCGAAACCGACATCCCTAATAAGAACATGCAATCACGTCCTTTGTTTAATGTGTGCATTCACAAGCTTCAGACAAGACTTCCTACATTTTAGATGGCTGCACCATCACATCGCATGCAAAATGTTGCCGATGTCCTGTACCTTATCATATGAACATCTTGTGGACATTTTGCACGACATATTTAGATTGAAAGCTTGAGGAGCGCGGAGAGGAACACAAGGTACATGGCGTGAGGGAGATCTGTTGTGTATCCGCAATATCATTTTGGGTCATTTTGTCGCCGACATTATGATAGATTTAAGTCAATATCTGTTCGTACTGTTTAGTCGCTGGAGAGTAAAATGTCTTGTACAGCCTGATGTGGAGATGATCTGGCCTCGGTAAACCTGAGGCAGTAAACCACAGCTACTCCACCATGCAAAACCCTGGAGATCCCTGTCAGATTGGATTTGTGTAAGTCCATCAGGCTGTAACATGAGGAGGGGAGCATCTTTTATGTGCATTATGTCCACAATAGGGCTCTGATCCACCTTGTTCAAGCTATGGCGTTGGCACGTATCTCTTGCTCTGGTCCTAAATAATTTAAAAGCACTTAGTGTGTCAGTGTCATCGGGGACTCTGTCCACACGTTTGAACTGCCTGATGGGGTCAAAAGAAGACAACGCCAGACTCCAGGAATTATTGAGAAATCTTTGTACGACCCGTCTCCCAGGGCTTTGTTGTTGTTTTGTTTTTACTATTTTGGCAGGAAGAATCTTGTGAGGATTTATGCCAGCAGCATTGTGCTTCACACTCATTCAGTTCCAAACATTCATACCAGTCTATCACAAAGTCTGCCAGTGATACTCAGCGACTGCAAATCCCCAACTGTTTTTGTACTTCATCTACACAAGTAGGTCCGAAGGTCAGATAGAGAATAGCCGCCCTGGGTGCGTGCAGGGTGATGCTTGCAGTTTTGGAGACAGGAGCAGGTTTATTTTTGCTTTACTACATTATCACTTTGACATTGTGCTGACGTTTCCTTTTTTTTTTGTGCGATACAGTGAAAGAGCCACAAACTTCCACTATGCAGGTTTTCCCAGTAGGAACTTTTAACGATTATCTGACACTGAACCAAAAGGGTACAAGGTGGGATGAAAAGCAATCCAAGCAGAGGGACGGGAAGGTGTGTGACGTAGGTTTAAGTCATCAATTGTGTAGCACAAAAACATTTCATTAAAAACAAAACAAGAACGTAGCTCAGTAAATATGAGAGGCATTCATACATCATAAAGAGGATATCTTTAGGGTCTGTAATCATGTAATGGGCCATCCAGCCTTTTTAACTTCTGTTTCAGGAAACAGATGTCTCCGTTTCTACAAATGTATCAGTCCACAGACTCCACAAGATGAGGGCGTTTTTCAAATTAATATCATTTTAAGTTTACTGTATATTTTCCTCGCTCATTTGGTGAAGCATAATCTCCGTTGTTTTGTATGATTTAGATGTCATTTTATTGTCGGACGCAATGGTAATGCAACTGTATCGTTTCCTGTACGTAGTGTAATAAACATTGTTGATTATATTTTTATTTGAATATGGACCCAAGGGAAGAGTTGTGGTGATCCCAATTAATAAAACAATAAGCAGGCAGCTGTTCAAATCCCTCCCAGCGTCACTATCGACGTCTCTCTTTCACTATGGGCATATAGAGTTTTGGTGGGCTCAAGTAAATGAAAACAATGCCTGTCGTCTTCCTGTATTCTTCAACGCTGTCACACTGGAAAACGGTCCAGAACCGATGAACACTTTTGAGGGTATTTTGGACATTATTCAGCACCCTAGTGTATAGCTGTGCTGCTGAATTGACGGCTTGTTCCGAGGACTGTAATGGTGAATCGAGGTCAGAATCAGTGGGGAACAAAAGAATGGACGTTTCAGTAGCCCTCTGACGTCTCACAGATTTAGAGTTCGACAAACAAAATATGTTGACCGATAGCAAATTTGTGCAGCGGGTTTTATTGTTAAAATCCCCAAAGTTGATTGAGAAACTGTTTATGGATGGAATAACCGGACAGGATCGTCTGTATTTGACTAATCAAATGAATACTTTTATAATATAAATATAATTACGCTTGTTTATGTGCTCATCGACTACAATGGTCTTAAACACCCAGTGGTATTAGAGGAATAGTTACCACAGTATATTTGGAGTCGGGTCTTTACCGCCTCTTGGTGTACATAGTCATATCACGCAGCCCTACTTGTGATGATAAGAGAAGCTTTCTGTTGCCCCATCATACCGAGTTAAGTGGCATGCTGGTTCAGCACTATAGTGTAGATATGCAGACAGCAATCTGACCCACTCCACCTGCTCTAATGCTGGGGCCGTATCGATTCACTAAGCTGTTTTGCAGACAGATTCTGTGCAATTGGCGCTTCAAACCAATTTATGAACCCCCCCACCCCCACCACCACCACCACCACCACCACTGCTGGTGATAAGAGGAGGTTTCTCTGTTTTGCTGATTGGTTGATGGAGCTGAAGATTACCTTTCACCTCAGAGTGCAGACCAGAATTTGAGTGGCTTTTGGCAGTTTATTTTGAAGGTGAAGAGATGGGTTTTAACTTGTTTTGGTTCTTGCCGCTGAGGATGATGAAGAAAAACTGTTGTTATCCAGCACAGTTGTTTTCTGCAAAGTACCTTGTGATCTCAGTTTGACCTTCACTCTAGTAACCTCTTGAGAAAAGAAGTCCGAGAAGATGAGGAGTGAAAATCTAACTCGAGCTGAAGTCTTCACTGTCGACAGCGATACGTTACATGACCTATGTCTGTTTCATGCAAGCCATCTTCTCTGACGCCTCGTGAAGCCGAGGCTGTTAATGTGCTGTGGCAAATGACTGACAGCAGCTGCGGGAGAAATTGGCAGGAGAATTAGTGACATGTTTTAGGGGCAAAACATCAAACATATATTTATTGAAGAGGCTTGAAAGCTGCAGTTGCTTTGTCATTAAACATGTAGTAGAAGCCATTTAACATCTCCTTAGGGTACGATGCATTTACAGTAATTAACATGGATGTAAATAACATTTCACTCAGCATTTTCACGTTGCTTGTGCCAAATCCTTATTTGACATTGAATACGCCACTAATTCTCTTCCCAGAGTTAAAAAAAAACAATTTCCCCAATGCTTGTAATCCCTGCAGAATAGTAACACTACATATACAATAATCCCAGGATACAAGATGAAAAATATCCATCATCTGGTCTTTTCATTCTCTGAAGTAGACACATTGACGCAATTATAAAAAGTTGTTTTGCGTCCTGAAACATTCGGCCTGAATAGTTCCGGTCAAAGTCCACAGAAAGGTCACGCAAGCATTTGATGGAGTCATTGGAAATGTACCAGGGGCTTCAAATCAGCCTTTGAGCTTTGTGTACTTCAGGTGGATTAGGACCGCTTTTGGTCTTTATTTCCATTTTTCATTAAATCCTTTATAACTTTGTGTTTCCTGCATACAGTCTCAACTGGGGGATTGTCTCCCCCCCGGAGTCTGTTTTGTTCCGATTTTTTCGCCTGAGGTTATGCAGCGTAAACACAGCTCTGAACTCACAAGCCAAACTGCATTTTAACTAAAAGTTGCCACAGATTGAGTGAAAATAGCGCATGCCACTCAGTCCCAAAGTCCCAGCATCCCAAATGTACATCTGTTCATGTCCAGCTGGGTCCACAGATTCATTCAGGAAAAACAGCAACTGTGTAAGCAACACAATGTCCTCTCAATGTTAATGTGCCATGTTTTATATACAAGTGCATGTAAATCATAGACAAGTATATGCATTTTATAATGTGTTATAGTTCAGAGTGAAGTGGGGGGGGGGGGTAGGAAAGCCTCAGCACAATCTCAATAATACATGTAGGTGATGAGCACTCTCAAAGCACCCTTTTCAAATCTATAAGTCAAAGTTTAGCAGCGCAAAATGGCTCAGAAACACTCACAATCAGTAACTATTGAGCATGAAAGACTGAGATGGGGCTAAAAATGTAAAAAGGTGGCGGAGGTGGAAGAGGAACCAGAAGATGGAAATAAAAAAAAAAAAACATCTTGGAAATCAGGCCGAGGCTGCATGAATTGAAGGCAATTTTCTACCTTATAATTACCATGTCAATTTACTGCCAGCTTCTTTGTCATGTCTCCTACATGTAATGTTTTATCTTACAAAAGATTTGCTTCTTACAGAGTCATGTTCATTTCATGAAAAAAGATATAAATGATAGATTTTAGGGCAAAATATGAGGAAAATATGCAATCATTGTTTCTAATATCTTTTTATTTAAGAAATTAAATATTGAATCAAACACAAAAGGCATCAATAAAAAATTAAAAGAATGCTGGAGTTTTTTGAGTTTGTTCATAGAGTATCAGTAGTAAACTATATCGCAGTCTTTCTCGATGTGTTCAATGACTTTTAAAAAAACAATATATTGTGCAGCCTTAATAGATTAGATTTCAACAGAATATTTCTCTTAACGCATTGTTAAACTCAATCAAAACAACATTATAGACAAAAACACAATTTATGTCTATAGTATAGTAATAAAGATTTAGAGGAAACATTTAACTGAACAAAGTCTACAGCTACAACTAAAAACTTTAATAAGCCGTCAGAAATTCTTGGCTCATTAAAAGTATGTCATGGATGTAAAATGGTATTGATCATCCGCCTGAAGTCTAATCATTTCTTCTCAGGCCTAGTCAAATTGTGTTATTTTGCTGTAATACAAAGCATTATCGATAAGCCATTAAAGTGTACCAATTTACAATCATACAGTATATATCCATTTTGTAAATTCATAATTTGCAGAGAAGGTTTTCCAGTTACTGGAGTAAATCAATAATATACATTTGCTGTACTGGCGTGACATACTGTAGGTTTGACAGTATTGTAGAGGTACTGAAGAGGAAAGAATTGATTAACTAGATGAACTCAAGTACCCTTCGTCAGTGAAACAATGAAAACTGTATTGAGCCGAGCTTAAAGTTCTCACAGCTCGAGTCATTTCTGCCTTTCAGAGCGAGACGTCACTTTTCATTTACAGCTCCCTTCAGCTGCTTCCCTTCCCCAGCAGCAAATAACCTCCTCCCAACAGATGGGGTCATGCAACAACGTTTGTATTTTCAGTTTCATCGTTTGGACGTCAATCTGTAGAATATTGACTGTGAAATCATAAACACTTTTTACACATATTGTGGAAAATGATCTCAAAGAATGGACGCAAAGATTATGGTAAAAACTTCTCTCGCTGCTTTAAACAACAAGACTACCGGTCTACAGCCACACGGTGGTTTGAGCTACATGGTCACAGAAACTCAATATTTCCACAGAAATATTGTTTGCCATGTTCATCGTCGTAGTGCCGCGTTTTAACAAGCTAACGTATGCTAATTAGCACTTAACACAACATACCTGTTCGCCTGTGCTGTGGCTGAACTCCAGCTGCCAACCGAAGCGACGCCGAGGACGATGGGAGGGTCGTGTCGTTTTTCTCATTTCTGCCACTTTGAATGTACATTATATTTCATTTAGCAAAGCGACTTACAATAAGTGCAAACAATCATGAGGATACAGCTCTGTAATAACAGCAAGAAGTACATCAGCTGTAGACTTCATGATGCTGCTACAGAAAAAAGGCTGAGGATCACCAAAACGGGCGTATGTGGTTAAAAAAAAATGTAATAAATGAACAGCAAGTTCTGTTTACTACAATCAGCGTCTGATACCTGGACTTCACACGCTTGTTGTTGCATAGGGTCTGGTGCGTGCCGTCAGACATTGACAGAACCAGACCAGTAGCGTGGCTAAAAATGACGCCAATATTTCCTGATGGTGGAATTTGCAGAACGTTATGATTTGACCAGCCCATTGATGGACAGTAAACTCCTAAATCACAGTTTTTCATTGACAATCTAAAGTTTTGGCAAATGCATAAACTAAAAGTCATTAAGATTTGATAGGATTTGAAGGATTGATGCTGGACCATCAAAAACACTCGCATTAAACCTCGTCACAAAATGTGTCGGACTGCATTTGCTCATGCAGGAAAGTGTAACCATCAGGAGAAATTTAGGTGCAACTTTTCAGCTGACAGTATGTCAGATAACATTTGACTTGCTGTTCCAAGACTGTCAGAGAAATGTTCTGTTGGTGGCTTGAAGAGTATTTCCACAGTGATGAAGTTATTTTCACTGTCAACTCGCTTGTAACATTTATAATTCTACTGAAAAACAGATCCGCGATGCCGATTTCATCCGGAATCTTTACATTGTGTTCAATTACTCCTCCTAAGTGTTTTCTATTAACGGTTATATTAAAAGGCACTATCCAGGGAGCCCTTAAAGAGCTGCTAAGTGGGACTGTTATCCAAAAATGAATTCTTATGGGAATCCTCATCTAAAGTTCATCCAAAAGGAAACATTTAAAATACTCAGCTGAGAAAGACTTAAAAGTTGACAGAAACTGTTATTGCCTGACATGAGCGGATTACACAATCCCAGGATGCTCAGATCAAAGCGCTGGCAGATAGAGATCAAGTGAGACGCAGTCGGAGGCTTGGATCAGTCTACAGGGCATGTTGAGTGTTCAGCTTCCCTATAGCTAAATCGTTACAGTGAGTATGTTCAGGAGCCCTGGAAAACGTGGGCTGGAGCAGATGAGATTACAATCCGAGACGGTTTCAGACGCACAGATGAACTTTATCAACAGTCTGTCATTCACACAAATGTATCTACTAAGAATCCAGCCCGCCCGCACGCACGCACGCACGGCTGATGATGGAGTGATTCCGACATAATGATTGTGACGCCAGTGGTCTTCATGAACCTGCCCCACCAGGATTTGGAGTCATGCAGAAAGATTTACAGGATTTCATCCTTTAGTGGCTAGTTTACGTTTCCCTCCAGCTACGTCACCTTTTTTCCTCCCTACGTCTAGAGCTGCGACGATGGACGGAAAAATATTCACCAACTATTTTGTAGGGCTGACCCAAATGCTTCGAAAGCTTCAACCGTTGCCATGGTAATCGATCTCCAAATCCGAATATTTGTTGTTTGTGCCGCGGGCAGGGGGGGGGAGTAATAGTAGACTTGAAGAATAGCCACTTATTAAAAGCTCTGTTGATTAAGTGGTAAACACATTTAATTTCTTCCTCATAATACAGCTGAAAGCCAACATGAACCGGTAAAATAAAGCAGATATCTGAAAGTAAAAGAAACTTCAAACCACAAAAGATTCAGATCGAAGCTACAAAAATACTAAGAGCTGAACACACACACTTTAAAAATGTCTCTCTCTCTCTGGTCTGCAGAAGGGGGGTCATTATGGGATGTCCGCAGTTGGCCATCTTGGATGCGACTCATGGCATTAAAACATGTACGCAGACTTAAACGCAAAAAAAAAAAAAGAAAGAAAATGCAGTTTTTAGCCTCTCAAATATAAATGAAGTTTTCCTGCTATTCTCTGTTATATATCACATTAAATTGAATATATTTGGGTTTTTTGGACAAACAAACAAAGACATCTAAAGTCATCACCTTGGACATTTTTCACTATTTTTGGACTTTTTGTAGACTAAACTCGGCTAGCGGCGCCTGCCCCGAGACTAAACGATCGATTAATCTAGAAAAGAATCGATATACCAATAATAAAAAATATTCATTAGTTGCATCATCAAGCCCTTTAAATTAAACCACAAAATGCAAGGTTTGGTCAGGTTTAGAAAGAAAAACGACCTGGTAGTTTGAGAAACAGCAAGGGTTGGGTTAAAAAATGAATGCTGCTCGAGGGCTTTGTCACTCCGACTCGGTTGTTCTTCTTGGGAGTCTGGCAAATCATTGTGCAAAAACAAATTAGCTACTTGCAAGACGCACAAGTGTTTATTTCCCCTTTTTCCATCCAGGGAATGTGCCGTCTTCTGTGTAAAGAGCAAAAACATACATTTTTAATTAGTCACAGCAGTGCATTAATCATTCAATAATCTGGCAACACCTATGATGCAAATAATAGATATTCCCCTGTGATTATTGTTTACATGAGCAGGTTTCTTGTAAATATATTCCTTTTTACCCGTCTTCTGACAAGTGTGACTTAAGTTAAGTTAAAAACATCTCATTCCCACTATGAATATATAGTGTGAACACTGAATATGAGACTGTGTGCACTTTGACCATCGATTGAACTTGTGTGCTGAAAATGGAACCAAGAAGACAAAAGGAAAAATGAGATGGAGTTTTATTTTAGTGCCGCTTTAGTCGCTTTTTTTTTTTCTTTTCTTTTTTTTTTTTATAGTTAAAGATGAAAACTACAGATATTTTTTGGAGAAAGAAGCTGTTGTAAAATCTTAGCTGCTGAGCCAATAGGTAATAATAAAATCGGCTGAAATGAGAATAATTCAAGTTTAAGAGTTCAGCGCCTGAAGTTATACAAATGTCATCCATCCAGATCATTTCATCGCCAGGATCGTCTTGATTTGAGACAACTTTGATTAATAAATCTGATATTCTGGTTTAGTTTGTGGCTGTAGCTGCTTGAAAAGCTGTAAAGCAGCGTTAAGAAACAGACATGTGACACGAGCAGGGGGTGGTAATCTGAGAACCAACAGCCTTCAGAGTCTCACTGGACCTGTTGTGTGCAGGTGTGTGTCCCTGATAAGGGCTGTGTTGAAAGGTCCCAGCCAACAGCCTGCACATCATCTCAGACAGACGCATACACATGCCCACGCTGACGTACAGACATGCCGACATACAAAACAAACACACCCTTCCACTCACACAGCTGTTCCAGCTGATACTTCTAGTCCACATTAAATATTTTATTTGAAATGTGAATGTCAAAGTGAGAATCCACAGTTCACTTGATTATATATTGATACGATTGATAAGTTTGGGAAAAAAATAAAATGAAACCACAACCAACCAAATATTCTGCAGTGCTTTGAATTTAAGACTTTAAAATCGAGTCTTAAAGATCACGCAGCATTTACTGACATCGCATGTAGATTAGAACATGACATGCCACGTACACACACACCATTAAAAACATAAATAAATTAAATACAAGGTCGACTCTGGTTTGAAAACACCTTAAAAAGGCTTAAATGCTGGAATATGAAATGTTACATCTCTCTTAGGTAAAAGCAGAGGTATGATATGGATTTTCTCAGAGAATCTGAGTGAGCCGAGTTTTTTGGCAAAAGGTGCCTCGATTCCTTCCTTTGCCCTCGGGGGAGGATTAGTGCACGACATGATCTCAGTTCTCAAAGATTAGGTTCCTCCTCACAGACTAGTTAAATAGTCATCATTTACAGGACACATTTCCAAAAAGGCACTGCCGTTGTTTGGTTGCATCCACAAGGCTTTGGATAATGTGAAAACAGCTTTGATATCGTTTGTAATTGAATAACAGTTATTAAATAGATTTACTTGCCACCACATCCGTCGAGTTTAGAGTCATTTCGTCTGATCAGATAAAGCAGCGCGAGCATAAATTGGCAGTTCTAAATATTCGCCAACATCGACTCATCTCTTCATGCTAAAAGCTCTTTAGAGGTCCGCCGAGTGTGGATAATACGTTTACTGTGCGACACTGCAGATCAGACAGTCTGCCTTGTGAAATATGATCATGGAACTAAAAAAGGATGCTGTTAACATCTTACTAGAATTAGTGCTGCAACTAAGAATCATTTTTCAAGGAATGTAACAATTGTTGTGTTTACATACAACTAAAAACTGACTTGACGTGATAAGCAGCGGTTACATGCGATATTTTCTGTCCATCCACTTATTGACTCTACTATTGATTCAGTGTTTAATATTGTGGAGCGGCAGGAAAATATTGTTTTGTTTACATTGAGTGAACAACGAAGTTACAACCAAAGTGTCTTTGATGGTTTATGCTTCAATTGTCAAAAGAGAGATTTCAAACAAACAGTCAAACTATTTCAGCTCAAATGGACAGAGTTCCCACAGCAACGAGTGTGACCAGGAACAATAGCGCACGCGCACACAGAGACCCACACAGACACAGAGACATAGAGACACACACAGAGACCCACACACACACACACAGAGACACACAGACACACAGAGACACACACAGAGACACACACACAGACACAGAGAAACAGAGACACACACACACACAGAGACACACAGACACACACAGAGACACACACACAGACACAATGTGGGAGTGCTCGGCACACTTAGTTCTGTGAATGCTCTTCCCATGGCACTCTCAACAGGAGGAAGGGAGGTTAACTGAAACCTTCTTCAGTCAAAATACCAAACTAGGAGGAAATATACTGCAAGGTCAAGGAAACTCTCGCACAGATGAAAAACAACAGTTTCACAGAGACAGGGAACACATGAAGAAGTAAAGCTATCATGGAAATGTACTGCTTGGTCTCACAGTAGAAATTCACTACAGAGTCAAAACATTCAAGCTCAAAACATACAAACTCGAGGCTTAAATAAAAATGGTTGAATGAGATTTACTAAATATGATAAATTGCTATTACACTGAGCAGAGGTCTAATCCACCAGAATAGCAGCAGCAGAACAGTTGAAACTAAAAAAGGTGGCAGAAAATAGAAATAGCAGACAGGCTCAGGTTTCATTAGGAAATAATAATTTAAAATCAGAAAAATGTGCTCTAAATTAACTCTTATATTCTTTGAACCGACACAACCCATCCGTTTCTCCAAAGAAGATAAAAACCCAACGCTGGGAATTATCTAAACTACTGTTCGACCTCGAGTCTGGTCAATAGGTAGATAAAGACGAGAGAGGGACCGCTGAAACAACGCCACGGGACAAACATCGACACTCCACCACCGCCGATCGAAAGCTTGGTCATTACTGCCGTTCCTCTGCGAGGAATCACTTCCCATTGTCCGTCGGCATCATCTTACTTGTGATGGAAAAACACAATTATGATTCAAAGTGTGTTGAACTCTTACAGGACAGCAACGTGTTCACAACTGCTTTAATGCCTTTACAAAAAGGAAATGTGTAGAGCGACCTCTGGCATGGCCTCATCAGTGGGACTCCAGATATAACAAAAAAAAAAAAAAAGGGTGCAGAGAGACATCTTTCCGTTTGTTTTCCCCATCACCCCCCAGCAATAACTGCATACAGATTGACTTGTGTTTTTTTTGTGCCGTAGGTGAAGGCAAACTAATTCAAATTAGCAGCAAAACTTACCTCCTCAGGCTTTGAAGTTGCTGTCAAGTTGAGGCCATTAGAGACACCTTGAAAACACTCTCTCCCACCCCTGCTCTTAGTGCTCGGCGTATAAATAACACTGAGACGGGTTTTTTTTATTTATTTATTTTTTTTTAATGGTTTACAGTCTGCATCCATAGTGATATGAAATACAATAACGTGCCAAAGGTGTTTCCATTAGTCAAGATGCATCTGTGGTGAAAAGCTTGATACACTGAGCCCACTTTACTTCGTCTGTGCTGTACCTTGACCCTGCATGAAAGGACACCGCGCCAGATATAATGTAATCGTTAAAATAGATCTGAAAACAAAAAGAGAAAGTCATCACTCTTGCAGTACGCATATTTTTCTTAAGCTCAGCCTGAGTGCAATAATTCACCTTCTCCTTTCATTTACAGACGCTCGGTGTATGAACTGTTTTTTTTTTTGTTTTTTTTATGAAAGTAAATAATCAGGATGCAGCAGAACAAATCCTTCGTCCTAATTGAACCCTTTGAGAGGAACAAGGTTGTGTTTGACTTGTGTGGGAGGGAGAAAAAAAAAAGAAGAAAAAAAAAAAAAACTTACAAAAATAAGTTTTGATTTTTTTTTTAAACACGTGTTTCATGTGCAGTAAATGAGAGGAAGTCAACTATGCACAGGATAGGTGTTCACTTCTATAACATCCTCTGTTGGATTCGAGCCAACAGGGGAAAATAACACTTTTGAGGAACAATCAGAGAACTTTTGCCAGCTACTAATGGTACATATACAAAGAGGCTGCAATAGAGAGCAGTGGAATGATGTTTACTGACTTTTTTGTGCACAGGAAATATGAGAAATGTTTCACAAAAAGGATCTGTTTCCTGTTTTGAGAACTCATAATTACCAAAGGAAGTTTTATGAAGTTTGGCCTCAATTTTTAATGTATATAAAGAGAGAAATATAACAGGAAGTAAATATTTCTTCAATTTATATTCTGAAAATCAAGGTGCTACCTTATTTCTTATATTTATTTATAAAATTTAATCACATTTTACAAAATCAGGAGTTCAAAGTTCAGAAATGATTTAACCAGCTATGAGTTACCTAAAAATAGTTCATTCAAAAATAGGAACACTTTGAAAAAACATGTCTTTTTAAAAAGGCGTTCATTGGCGACTGTTGAAGCAATTTATATCTCCAACGTCACTGATTCGCGATTGTAGCTGGAGGATTGTTGGTAATGTTGTAGCTGACCAGGATTTGGGAACAAAATGAGATTCCTGTGAACCTCTCAAAAACATTTCAGAAAAGTTTAAATCACGACCAGCTACGCAATGTAGCGCTGCAACTAAGGCTTTTTTGGTGTAAATATATTATTGATTATACTTTTCTGATTAATAGATAGATCGACAAAATGGTAAACATTCAGTTTATACACAGTTTCCCAAAGTCCAAAAGGATGTGTCCAACAGTTCATAAATAAAAACAGTAAACAAAAGTGTGGATTCATTCTCCGTCGATGGATTAATCAGTGATCGTGTCAATATTTCAGAACCAGCACCACCAAGTTAACACAAATAACTTGTGATATTGTGACTGATGAGCCAGCAAGCACAATACCAGGACCACGATCCTTAAGCAGCTAAACGCAATTCAGCTGGCGTTCATTTTAATATTTTATAGCTGTGATTTTTCTGTGAAAAAGGCAATGGAGCGTCCACTTGAACGGTCAGACGGACACACTTTCAGTTTTAACTGATGGTCGGTACAGGAAGGTGTAAATGATCAAGCGTGTATTAAAAAAAAAAAAAAAAAAAAAAAAAAAAAAAAAGGACTTTCATTCTCCCCTGAAAGCTAGTTAATGGCACACAGATTTGAAAATGAGGATGCCATTAAAACAGAAGGTGTTGCATTATGTTTCAAATAAAGTCCTTTGAGTTATGATGAATTATCACACCAAGATGCCTGCTTCAACCACAAGAACCTCGGGAATCTTTGAAATGTCTGATGAAATGAGTTTGTGTGATCTTTCTTGCAATCATTAGCGGGTATAGAGCAGCACTGATGAAGTGTTTCTGCCGCTTTAAAAACCTATTCCACTTTTTTTTCCCATCCACTTCATGTCCACCTTTCACTCTGTGGCCTTTCATTAACGAGTAAGGAGCCACACTCAGTAATTACAGCAGGTGTTGTTTGGTTGACCCGTTTACTATAAAAAGATCACAGAAGAGGTGATGATGAATATATTGCGAGGGGGTTTCAGAAGTAAATTTCCTGATTATGGCTGTTTACGCCAGGTCTATTTGTGGTCTCATGCATGTAGTTTCTGCTGTTCTGCATCATTTCATGTCAATTCATCGTATGGACATATAATAGAGTATTTAGTATTTATTTAGTTATGCTGCGATATGGCAAACGTGCATTTATATTGCCGTCTGAGCAAAACATTTGTGAGGGTTGGTAGTGTGTTTGTAAAGCACGCATTTGTTAATCAAAACCACACATTTACATTGACCAAGAAGTCTGTTCAAACATGAAAACACAATTGCATACACAAGTAAAGGCATTGAAACGTCCCTGAATTTCACTTGCGCGCGGAAGGACACACTTCTATCTTCCAGCCGTAAGCAGCTATTTAAGTCGGGGCAGCTAAGCTTTTAGTTTATTTGACATTATGAGAAGAATATAAAGTCACATGCAACTACAAAAATGTCAAGGCTGTCATAATAAACATCAAGACCTTCTTCCTGCAATGACAAATGTGTTTTGGTTTTTTAATGGGATTGAGTGAATCTTTTGAACAGCAAAGGTCTGCCTCTTCAGGAACCGAAGAAGCCCTCGCTTCACGTGCATCAGCTGGTTTCTGCCGATTTGTTTACATTCAAATTTGTTTGGGAATTTGCATCACTCACGTACAATATCAACTGGGCCCTGTATGTGTCTCATATCTAGCCTGTGTCCTATTATTTTAGATTATAGTGTGCCGACATGGTGCATTTTCTTACATGCAATAAAAGTTGCGTTATATCAAATGGCCACAAAATAAGTGACTTGGTAAGGATACTGGTTGGCTTCTGGTTTTCGGTGCAAAAATAGCAAACAGCAAAGCGTCGGCCAAAAGAGGTTAACACACACGGAGGGTAAAAGCACAAATCACCGTCCACCACCAATGAGGCAATACTAGTAATCTACACAAACCTAACAAAAAAAGTGTTTTGTGTCATGTCATGAGCCTATTTCCTCTCTGACAGGTCACATAAATGAATTAGATAAATGTGTTTTAAAAAAAAAAAAGGTCACAGATTTGTGAAATGGAAGAAACAGGTGAAGCCTAAATTCAGCATTCAGATATAAAAAGCACAAATTGGTCATAAATGAAGACGCATTTGCCTCTCTGACTTCATGACAGATGAAGATGATAGCAGGCTTTTTATAGAACTGGCTTCTTGAATAATAAGTGGTTGCAGGTAATTATAGGCATTTC
This sequence comes from Bovichtus variegatus, assembly GCA_943593645.1. Taxonomy (NCBI): domain Eukaryota; kingdom Metazoa; phylum Chordata; class Actinopteri; order Perciformes; family Bovichtidae; genus Bovichtus; species Bovichtus variegatus. The sequence goes on from CALSCE010009297.1 coordinate 286,481, forward strand.
GCAGCATTTCATTATTATTATTATTATTATTACAACACTCGCAGCACTCTGTACTAGAGGCCCAGATTACAGACACACACACGTCGTAAAAGAACAGAAATAGGACCAACTTTAAAAACAAAATACTTGTTTCCTGAAGCATTTAAAAGTGAGACTGCGCAACAGTTTCTGCTAATAAAAAGCTAGTAAAATGCTTCTTTGGTTAGGTAGAATATCAAATTTGTGTCGATGGATGAAGTTTATGCGTCTACATTTAAACCTTAGAAAAGGAAGTAACAAAAAAAAAAGAAGAAGAAGGCAGTTTGTGTCATGAGCAGCACACTCCCTCCATGACTGGTTGCATGTCAGTTGTAAATATTTTAATCACTGGTTTATACAACACTTACTGTTTGGTCGGGCACCTTGAGTATGAGGAACATGATTATTAGCAGGAGCACAATAAAGGTTAAATTGAACTTGGTGTCCCAGGTGCATTTAATGAAGTTCGCTGAGCACAGCATCAAGGCAGATTAAATCCATATTTTTGTGCACTGAATCACAGTTGGGGTTGCAAAAATGTAATCTCAAGACTCCTGATGAGTCATTTCTACAGCAGGTGACAGTTACTGGAAAAGCAAGTTCAGTAAAGTTTCTGTGTCATGTTACTTTCTAATTTAATTGTTTAGGTATATACGGTTAACGGTTACAAAATAATAAGCGGCTGCAGCAGTTTGTCTTCCAACAAAGAGATACAAGCTTGTGTGCACAGACAGATGGCAGCGTCCCAGGCGATACACTGCAGAAGTACCGCAGCTTGTCTGCAACCTGTTTAGTGGCGTCTCTATAGGGAGACAAATGAGCATGTGTCATGCAATATTCTTCCTGTGGAGCCGTGACACGTTTATTGTGTTCATTGTGTTTAGTCTGTAACACAAGTTGACCATTTGAAGTTTTAAATACAACACGTTGCAGTAATGGAATCTATTATTGTAGCTATATTGTATACGTCGATGCTGGCGACTGTCGCGTTTGTGTGTATTGTAACGAGATGAAAACAGGGCGGGATCGGGGGAGATGGGAAGGAAAAAAGGTTTGCCACTTTCTGCCATTTATATGCGGTTATGTGGTGAAATGTGATGGAAATTTGTTGGAAGAAATGATCATCAAAACATTCTTCTTCCAAAGAAAAAAGTGGTTTCTGCTGCTGGGTGCTTTCCCTAAATCTACACAATCTTAAAGAAGCAAAAAAAAAACAGCGGTCGACAAAACTCAATTAAAGGTCGACTTACTTGTTCGTGAGCTCTCAACTATTTTTAGACTTCATCATCTGCTGTCAAGAATGAACTTTTTCCCTCAACATTTAGGCCCACAGGGACTTAGAGGTGAGAAGAATCATGGAAAGTTTTATCATCTACTTTTCTTTTTAAACCCTCTCAAATATCAATACATCGGTACCAGCATCAGAAATCCGCCGGCGAGGCTCTCAATCTAAAAAAAGACAGCTTCTGTAAGTGAACATATCTCAAATGTTTTCTATCAACAGTTTTAATTCCTGCATTTGTTCAGCATAATAGTCTGAACCATGGTTATGTGTTTCAGCTGTCAACTCAAGTGTCAAATTCTGCATTTCTCACCATTATTCATTTCATAACATTGTATAATTTTTAGACTCTGTTGTAATATGTCCACATCTGTTCACAAGGTAAGATTTTTTATGCATGAGTCAAACGGTTCAAAGTTCCTGTTCGTGGTCCGATGCGGAAGAGAAATTATGCGCATGATATTGAAGCAGCTGAATCCATGCTCGGGACATTTTCTCATGCAGATTTAAACATTCGTGGCATAAAGTGTTTGTTTTCTACGCCACAATGAGGGCGATCACAGGATTTCTTTCTGAATTCATAACAGTTTGGTTTTGAATTGTTTCGGTCTTTCTGGCTGGTGGAAAAAACTTTTTTTTTTTTAATATATAAATTGTACATGCACAGAAACACGGAGGAAAAAAACAACTGAGGATAGTTTATTTTGTAAACCGTTTGTGCTGGGGATTTGAGGATTATTATGCAATTTGCGAGGACTTGTTTCCTTTAATCTTGGTGATTACAAAAGATGCATCTCTTGAATGACCCAACATCATGTCGGGGGAATATTTTCAACTCTGTACAGCAACACAAGATGGTCAAACTTTCATCAGCATGCGCCTTAATGGTTCATACAGTAGGTCTGCGTGATCTACGTCTCCAACAATCCTTTCAGCGCCGTACAGCCAAATGCAGAGGACTAAGAAGCACAACTTTTTTCCAGGCGTCAGCAGTTAGTTGTCGATTACCAGCAATTATTCTGAAAATAAATTAACAAGTGGTCTTTGATATCCTATAAAATAAAACAGCATGTCGTAAACTCTTTACAGTTCAGTTTAAAAAAGATGATTTTATGTGCCGTGTGATTTATGACTGGACCGGAGATAAACCTGCAATGAACAATGTCATGGCTCGAAGCTTTGTGATTGTTCAATGCAAAATCCAGTTTACTCTTTTAGATCCCTTTGGAGAGATGTAATATTCCTAAAAATAAAAAAAAATTAAAATAAAAAAAACAGCCGGTTATTATTCCTGTGCTGTAAAAGTTTATAGTCTAACACATCTTTAAATCACAGAGATGAGCGGTGCAGCTCGTAAAAACACAGCTTGCCCTCCTGTGCATAAAAAGGGAGCAGTTTTATATCAGGATCCACAATAAACAGATATATTATCACACCTCCTCAATATTCATAAACAACTTGATCTAAAAGATAACACCATTCATTTATGGCCAGGACATGTTCCCATATAAACGCGGGTGATGTCAGCTAATGAAGACGTATTATTCACATGGTTAGTGCTGGTCTCGCGGCAGGAAGAGCCTCCCGCTGTGAGGAAAATTACTTCCTTGTGTTTGTGTAGCCACGCAACCATGTCCATCTAAAACATGGCCATATCAAATGATCCATCATCCCTTTATCTTAAGTGAGGAAGTGGCTACCTCTGCAGAGACGACCAGGTCACCTGGCTGCTCCACAGCTCGTTTCCCCCGCTCTCGCTGGGAGTCTGTGCTCAACGCATCATGTGTTCAACATCTGAAGTCGCCAGAGACTTTTTGCTCAGGGGGCTTTTCATCTCGTTTATTCACATGTACAATTATTATTATTATTTCTTTTTTTAAATGGTCATTCTTTGTAAGCAAGTGGTAACATCCAAGTTTGTACTATGAAAACAATATGAAAACTAGTTCGAATTATGGTTGTTTGAGTAAAATGCATTCAGTTTTTCAGGCTACTTTTCCTGATATCCACTTGCATCTTTTTCTTGTAAAGCTATAAAAAAAAAAAAAAAAAGGTATATGCTTAATTCTAGGGCTAGAGAATATGTTTAAAATATACATCCCACACACACACACACACACACACACACACACACACACACACACACACACACACACACACACACACACACACACACACACACACACACACACACACACACACACACACACACACAAATAATATGTATAATAAAATATACCATTATCATAGTAATAATGCAAATGTATAGAAAAGATTCATTTGAAATAGATATTGCATGACATTGTAGTGTCTCTCCATTCGCTGCTAAAGAACGTGTGCCATGATTGAAAGCTAGTAAATGAACCTGGAGTTGGATTTAGGGATGTGCAGATCGAGGCTTTCAGGCCCCGATCAGAGTCCTTTAATATCGGACATCTCCGATACAGAGTTCGACCTGGAGATTATAAATGTTGAATACTGAATGTGTCCGACACATCCAAATACTGAAGGTTCATAAGCCTAAATTATTGAAATGATATGGATGAAAGGGAGACATTTTCAAGACGCATCACGCTGTTGTGGAGTTGATGGAAATAATCCCTCAGTTTTATAGTTAACAAAAGTGACGTTTCCATTCACAGCTCGTGTGCATGCGCAAAAAAACTAAAATGGGGACCCACTCCAAAAAACATTGCTCCAAAGCACTAGTGGACAAAAACTCCACGGTAACGTTAACCTTCGAGATGACACGGACGAGAAGTTCTTCTGCAGATCTCCATGACAACTGAGCAACCATCTGCTGATGGAAGTGAACCTTAAGTTTTGATCGTTTTGTCAAATCAAATTCAAAATCATTTTCTGGATAACAGCTCACTAATCTATCAGGTATCAACGCTGAAACCTTCTTGTTATTATTAACCTTCTTAGGTGAATCGGGTGTCTGCCTCGTCATTATAAAAGTCAAAGTTTCTGCCATCAGTTACATTCAGACAGTAATGGCAGTCGTTACTGAAGACTTTAAGACTTTTTAAATAACACAAAGCGGGATGGACATTTTCACCATTTTATAGACCAACAGATTAATCTAGAATCTTATTTTTTATAAATAGCACAGTCATCTTGCACCTTGGGGATACCTGTAAGCCACATTTGATACAGCTCATTTCATAAATCCTACATTAGTCACATGCTAACAAAAAAAAAAAAAAAATCAATATTACATAGGTTCTCAACAACGTGTGCAACAGCGTGTGCAACAGCGTGTGCAACAGCGTGTGCAACAGAGTGTAACGTCTCTGCTGGGCGGCTCTGATAGCTCTTCTCTTTGGTATACAACACTCCCCACTGTGCAATTATGCACCAGTTCAGCTTTGGATGAGGCTCAGTCTTAAATCAGCATCTAATGTCTTGCCGTTTCTTCCTCAAGCCTATCGAGGATAGAATGGCAGACAAAGTTTTGCTGTAAATGAGCAGAGAAAACACCCGAGGCAACACTAGATGGCTAATTTGTTATTTCTTACCCGTTGCCCACAGAGTGCCGCACCAAGCAAAATCATATGCCATTTTATCCCCACAAGTCATTTCACCCCGCGCTATTACATCTGCTGGTTTAAGCTGTAAATAGTTCCTACAGGTGCAGCAAGTGCTGAATGTGGAGTAGTCAAAGTGTTTGCCTAGACATGCTAAAGCTGCAATTTGCACACAGCCAGCTATTTTGTTGTTGTTGTTTTGCTCAGGAGTGGTGCTTAGAGATCTGGAAATGCATTTCTCTGTCCTATTTTTCTGTCTGCAGTTCTAGTCAGAATCAGTCTGCGACTCTGTGGAAATGACTGTGCCAATTTGCCAAGCGTTTTGGAAAGAAAAAAAAAAAAAAAGACAGACAGATTGAACGGTCAAAACAGGGCTGGTGATTGAAGATTATGGCGATAGCGTTTATGATGATAATAATGGTGAGGGTGATGAAAGTAATTACGGACTGTGTTGGCGGATGAGAAGAAAAGCAACTGTTGACAGTTCAGAGTGAGCCGTCAGCAAAATTGAGTAAAGCTGATGTGATGCCCGTGGACAAGCCCTTAGCGGGCACATCCATCCTGGAAGCCCCGGCACTGCCGCCTCTCACAGAATAAAAACGGGAGAGTAGAAGGAACAATAACTCGGATGAAAAAAAAAAAAAAAAAAAAGAGTGGATTCAGAAAGAGATCACAAAGACTAAGAGTTTGAAGAATAGATAAAAAAAAAAAAAAAAAAAATGATGACAAAAACCCAGACTGGCTGAGAAACTGAGCCACTGTGAAAATCACCACTCTGCCAAAATCCTCTCTTTTGATCCTATTCCACATATCATCTGTCTATGAAATGATACTCGCCAGGCGTCAAACCCCCACCCTCCCTTGAGACAACTTTTCACAAATCCCTGGATGCTGGGGTGCTTGCCCCCCCCCCCCCCCCCTTTCCCTGTCTGGGCTGTGATTATTTGGCTGGGGCTCTGCCACATCAAACCCCGGCCAGCTAAAGATTCCCCAGAGGAGAAAGCAGAAAGAGAGATCTGTACCACCGCCCACCTATGCAGGCCAAAGATAGGAATAAACCAAATGGCACCCCACTGGATGCTGCCATCTGCTAGTGGACACCCCTCAAAGACACCATCACAGGGGGGTTTTTTTCCTTTATTTTTTCTTAAACGGCTGAGTCAACCCCAAACGGAGAAAAGTGAGGATTTTCCCCCCCCCCAGACCAATCCTGCCTCTGCAGCCTGCTCTAATCTCTCAGATGAGGTGACCGGCCTGGCCTTATAGGAGACATACGAGCTGTTTGAAGCAGAGCAGTTGTCATGCTCCGTGTGTATCGGGGCTGATGAGGTCTGAACAAGGTCCGGAGGATTGCAAGATCAGGAGTTTTTACAGAATCAGCTTAGAAGTGCAGAGTTGCTCTCAGGTTTACCTCGTGTCTGTACACTCGAATACACTTTAAGCGCTCTGCTCATTGCGGAGAATATCAAGATCAACAAATCTAGTAAAAAGATCAGCTTTCCTGCACTAAAATGTCAGATCTGTGTAACACGCAAGAAAAACAAAGAATTGGGTCATCGTCCCAAATCGGTGTGAACATATTGTGGTCATCGTCGTCGTGATCATCAAAATGATCTCGCTGTGGTTTGTCGTTGGTGTCACTTTGTAAGGTCACCGCAATAACGGAGCAATAATGAAGTGATTTTACGCCACAAAAATATAGTGAATAAGTCATTATTATGCATTTCTGGTAAAAATCAAGTGAACAGAATTTCTCAGTCGGGTGAGATTCTGAGCCACTCGTCTTCTCAAAGCAGTTTCACCTCGTTCAAGCATGTGACAATATGCTGAAATAATGAGGCACGGCACGCTCGTCTCAGTTGTTAGATATTATCTCACCCTGCTTCCACAGATTCTGTCACTTGTTAATAAAGAAGTGGATTTATAGCTGGGATAAGCAACTTGTTAGTTTGAAACAAGTGGAAAGAACCTTCCAGGTGATGATTAATATCACTGTATCACAGCTGTCAGGTTGGAACATAATGTACAAATTTAAAAAATCCAGAAAATCACATTATATAAAAGATATAAATTGATTTGCATTTGATTGAAATAAGTATTTGATCCCCTCACAAAACATGACTTAGTACTTGCTGAAGAAACTCTTGTTGGCAAGTGCTGAGGTCAGACGTTTCTTGTAGTTGGTCACCAGGTTTGCGCACATCTCAGGAGGGATTTTGGTCCACTCCTCTTTGCAGATCTTCTCCAAATCCTTCAGATTTTGAGGCTGTCGCTTGGCAGCTCGAAGCTTCAGCTCCCTCCACAGAGTGTCTCTGGGGTTAAGGTCTGGAGACTGGCTTGGCCACTCCATGACCTTAATGTGCTTCTCCTTGAGCCACTTCTTTGTTGCCTTGGCAGTATGTTTTGGGTCATTGTCGTGCTGGAAGACCCATCCACGACCCATTTTCAGTGTCCTGGCTGAGGGAAGGAGGTTGTCGCCCAAGATTTCACGGTACGTGGCCCTGTCCATCCTCCCCTCGATGCGGTGAAGTTGTCCTGTCTCCTTAGCAGAGAAACACCCCCAAAGCATAATGTTTCCACCTCCATGCTTGATGGTGGAGATGGTGTTCTTGGGGTCATAGTCAGCATTTCTCTTCCTCCAAACACGCCGAGTCGAGTTGATGCCAAAAAGCTCAATTTTGGTCTCATCTGACCACATCACCTTCTCCCAAGCCTCCTCTGAATCATTCAGGTGTTCATTGGCAAACTTCAGACGGGCCTGTACATGTGCCTTCTTGAGCAGGGGGACCTTGCGGGCGCTGCAGGATTTTAAACCATTACTGCGTAGTGTATTACCAATGGTTTTCTTGGTGACTGTGGTCCCAGCTGCCTTGAGATCATTAACAAGCTCCTCCCGTGTAGTTCTGGGCTGATCCCTCACCTTTGTCATGATCATCGATACCCCAGGAGGCGAGATCTTGCGTGGACCCCAGACCGAGGACGACTGATGGTCATTTTGTGTTTCTTCCACTTTCGAATTATTGCTCCAACAGTTGTCTCTTTCTCACCAAGCTGCTTGCCGATGGTCTTGTAGCCCATTCCAGCCTTGTGCAGGTCTACAATCTTGTCCCTGACGTCCTGAGACAGCTCTTTGGTCTTGCCCATGGTGGAGAGGTTGGAATCTGATCGAATGATTCTGTGGACAGGTGTTTTTTATGGAGGTAACGAGTTGAGGCAGGTGTCTTTTATACTGGTAACGAGTTGAGATTAGGAGTACTTTCTTAGAGCGAGGGGGACTAATCTAACCGGCCTGTGGGAGCCACAATTCTTGCTAGTTGGGAGGGGATCAAATACTTATTTCACTCAATCAAATGCAAATCAATTTATATCTTTTATATAATGTGATTTTCTGGATTTTTTAAAAACATATTCCGTCTCTCACTGTTAAAATAAAACTACCATTAAAATTATAGATTGTACATTTCTTTGTCAGTGGACAAACTTACAAAATCGGCAAATAATAAATAATAATATAATTATTTCCTTCACTGTATATATATATATATATATATATATATATATATATAGTAAATTATTGTCTCTAAATCCTTCTATCCAGGGGCATGACAATACAACAGCAATACATTTTTTATTTTTTCTGGGCCAGACTTTATTCTGCTGTGTCTTGTCAAATCATAGCAGCTGTGAGACTTCGGTGTCAAAGTATTGTCTGCCAGGCACTTGAAAAAAATAAAAAAATCAATTTTGACACGGAAAATAAATAAATACAAATAAAATAGCTGACAGCGTTTCCAACGGATAGATCAGCAACACGTTGGCAGAAGTGGGTAAACGTTGATGCCGCCAAGAATCACAGGCAGTTATCTCTTTCCTGTCTGTCATTCCTGTTGTCCAAGGCAATCCACTCTGTGGTAACAGTCTGTGTTTAACCTCGCCGGGTGATCGAACGCTTCTCATTCAGAGAAGCGGCCTCCTGGTGCACAGGGGGATCAATACGGGGAGAATTACGTCTAATCAAGCACTGATTACTTTCTTAACGCTGATTGCAATTGGCTAGCATGTCATTTCGTTTTGTCAAGCGTGTATGGCGTGTATGGCCCACCCAGCAGAAACTGACCTTTATTTTCCGGTGAGCTCCATCACTCACAAATCAAATCACATGCAATGTCACAGCCCACAGCTACTCGCTTTGTTAAAAAACATAACATGATTAGTGCGGGGTCATCTGTCACACCTGTGCGCTGAACAAATTCTTAATCTTGATTTTCCTTAATGATACAGCATTGCATTACAACGATTTACGTTATACTTAATGTGGGGGCTTTGGCTCTTTCTACAGCGAAAAGATAAAAAGGTCAACTGTGATATAAGCCTTTTTTTTTTTATAAAAAAAATAAATAAAATATCAGTCAAACAACCAGCTAACTATTACCACCATTGGTCGTCATGGAGACAGACTTTTGCAGATTTGTTTTCTTTTAATTTACTGACTGCTGACAAAGAGAGGTTGAGGGCATGTCTGTACATTCCTCTGTAGTGCAGTAATCACAACCTCTGCAGCTCACAGCTCTGAACCTCTACAGAAAGGAATGCGACATAATCCAAAGCCCCCACATACATAATGCATGCATGCGTTATGAAGTTTTACATCATAATGTCAGCCTTGAGCCGTGAAACAGCCCAACATCCCCCCCGTGGTCTGAACTCTTGATGGGCAGGCCGGACCCTTGCATGGCAACTCCGTCGCAAACTGTTGCTTTGTTTGTCCTTTGAATAAATAAATAAAATAGAAAAAAGGTAGAAAAGCTCTTTATAAGCACAATCCATTTACAATCCATTATCAAGCTTCGGATCGTGTTTGAGGTGCGTCTTTGTCTCTTCAACCACTCGGGCAGCCACGCTGTACCTCAACAGTCGAGGACGAGTGGCTTCAGGCTGCCTGCTTGCACACGGTTGCATTGACCGTTCTGCTGGACGTGGCTTCTACAGTACATCTGAGCACCAGGAATGGATGACGGGAGCAACACTACAGCATTATTTGTGTCAGAGTCACTTTCATTGCCAATCATTTCGTCGTTTATCATTCATTTTTGTGTTGTACAGAAGTTGAATTGAGAACACACCGCTACAGAGTGCAGGCAGCGATCAGAAACGTGATCAAAGTAGCATCTTCAGGTTTCTCAAAACCAGATTTAAAATACTGTATAGTTGTGTACAGAGCCAAACAATTAGTCAATGACAGTAAAATACTGTTTAAAGTCCTTTTTTGATCATCGATAAAACTTGAATTATTAATTTTGCAACCAAAATGTCAAATATTCCCTAGTTTCACCTTCCTGATTGTGAGGATTTCCTGCTTGTCTTTGTCACGTGTGATAGTTAACTGCACATTTTTAGGTTTTGGGACTGTTTGCTGGACTAAAACAAGCAATTTGTGGACATCATATTGGGCTTAGTGAAATTGTCAGATTTTTTTTTTACCATTTTATGACATTTTATAGACCAAACGATTAATCAATGAAGTTAGAAAATATACTTTTTTTTTTTTTTTTTTTAAATAAATCGCTAGTTAACTGGTTTTCTAGAACATGTACTACATCACAATTCATACCGATGTTGTGAAATAAAATGACATACCAGGATATCGTATTGCATCCATATCACCCACCCATACCCAAAATACTAAAACTAAATACTAAATACTAAAAAAAACATATCTGATATAATATGTAACATTATTAAATATATAATTTGTAATGGAATGTGAAGGAGAATTGCCAAACCTCCAGGGGCGTAAAAAGTGGGGTTTTCCAGGAAAAGTATTGCAGGGAACAATTACAGCAATGTAATATACACCATTTGCATGAATCCATCAATAATTTAAAAAACATAGTAAAAAAAAATGGAGACATAGTTTAGCATTGTACTTGACAATCATAAAGATCCTTCTGTTACACAAGTATAATGATCAGTCATAACTACAAACATACAGCATGAAAGTAAAAGAGCTTTGTTGGTGTTGGAACTAAGCATTTCCTCTCTTATTCTAGTATTTTTATTCTAATGTTGTTAAAATGTTCATAAATAGTTTGGAGATGCCTTTTTCTTCCGTCTATTCTGCACAGTTAGTGTGTCCCCCATAATGAGACACGAGACCTCAGCTGTGAGGAGGTGGGGGCATCCCGAGGGGTTTATGCGGCTGCGTTCAGACTTCACATCCCTGACCACGACTGTTTGATCTGGCACGTTTGCCCAGAATAACCTACATCTCGGCTGTGGTAGCCATTTCTGTAAATGATACCATTTTAACCCGTCACTTTGATCTTACAGAGAAGTGTGTCACTTGAGATTATGCAGCATCATCTACATTTTATTTTCTATCTTACGTTTTTTGATAAGATTGTGTTGTGTTTCTTAACCACATAATGAATGTAACCTGTCCTTTCATTCAGTTTGCAGATGTTACCTGAATATCTAAGTTTATTTTGTTTTTCATTTTCTTTTTACAGATTCAACAAATGATTTTTCAGCACAAGGTTTCAATTAAATTTCAAGTATATGGGGAATATAAATGGTATGGGGAAGTAAACAAGCGCTTGTGAATTAACCTTGAAACATTTCAATAAAAGCAAACATTTCTATAAAAAACAGCAATGGCCTGTGAAAAGTTTGCTCTGAGCTTTTAGAGTTATTGCATTTTTTCCTCTCGCCTGCATGCCAACCTTTCACAGTAACCTTTTCATCACGTCCCTGCAAATATTTTCTTATCAACAAATCGTTGCGATAAACTCCTGGTGCCGTGTTCAGAAGTGTATCTGTTGGCAGTACAGAGAGTTTGTTCTCACTGCATCAGACGGAGGAGAATTTAAGGAAACAACTGTTTCCTGACATGCCCGGACTCCAACTGGGTAGAATGGTCCAATGATTTATTGCCAGCGCCAAGATCACTCAAGGAACATGGGCTTTCTGGCTCGCCTCCTAAACTCCCTGATAAGATTCAGTGTTTGTCAGAATGAGGCCCAAGTTGCTCCACAACCGTCTTTATCTTGGGTGTGATTAAAAAATTATATAAAACATTTTTATTTATTTATTTTTTTAAAACACGATTCACTCTAAGCATTTATCCAATACTCAAGTTAGACATTTTGTTTTTAAGGTCAAAATTTAAATACATTTTTTATGTAGCCTTTGCTTCGTCCCATTTGTGATTTGAGCCCTTCTTGTGTTTCTCTATGTCGTGATTGGTATCACAGGGTAACATGCAAAGTGGTGAAGTTTCAGGACCAGTTGCCTCGAGTTTTAAAAGTCATTGATCAACACATCTGGACCCATGACACAGCAGACGCTAGCTAAACGCTCTTTTTTCTATTGAGCGCTGAAGTCCTGTCGTCACATCAAGGCTAGTCTCGGGTCCACTAGCTTCTGTGCAATCTCTCACTCAGCATTTCTATCATCTGTATTTCTGAAAAAATGAAAAGTGTATTCCTGTCGTGTTCTTATATTTAGAAATAGAGACGCGTAGAAATCAATTCCAGAAAACTTCTCTTCATATTAACTGTATTTATTCGATGATGATATGGTGAGCATACAAAAGTACTGAGCTGAGGACCCATTTCACTGTCCACAGACCACATTTAAGTAGTGACTCTGTCTCACAGATCCACAGAACGGCCACGATCTCTAGTTTACAACATATTTTATACCCGCCACCTTTCAGGTATAGTCTTCTCCCATTGGTTGGCTGGGGCCAGGTCCTATTGGCCCCTTGTTGGCACTTATGCGTGTCCACGCCTCTGAGCGCTTCTCTGCTCCAATCAGATCTTCTGTCACCCTTTTAGGTGGTGTACTCTTCCGCTTCACAGTTTACAAATATTGCATCTTATTTCATAGTATGTTGGCCACTATTAGGCGTAGTCACTTAATTCAATAACATTTTTCATATCATATTTAATACTTCTAAATAAGGACACAATAAAGCACATTGTAACAGCTTATATATTGATTATTCTCACATTCCTGAGGTTTACTTTCCATAATCTAGGACAAATTGGGATCCACTACAGCGCTAGTTATTTTTAATCTTTAAAGCAAAATTAAATGAGTAATTGTTAGCAAACACAAAACTACAGCTCAACATAACATAATATCCACAAACACCTAACTTCTAACTTTTTAGCCGTTATCTCCGCTGTCTAAAGACACATGCATCGTTGGGTCCTCTGTGCTGCCGTTATCATGGACATCATCGAGAATTTCTTACACCCTTCCTGAAGTCTCGTTCTCTCGACTCACTGATGGACCTCACCTAGTAGACCGAGCTGTGACTTAAAAATATTATTATTATTATTAAAAAAAAAAAAGGGACAATATGTAGGATTTGGCTGCAGTAACGAGCTGCCAAATGCAAAGCCGTGGTATCTTTCAGGGACTTTGCCTCGCTCAGAGGCCATCCTTATCGTAATACTACTTTAGAAGGACAAAATGCAGGCGGTGGCTGGCGTTACAGTAGCTTTACAAGCATGTCAGAGATCTACAGTGGACTTCAGGTCAGTGTTTGGTTTGTCCGTTCTGGGCTATTGTAGAAACATGGCGGGGCAACGAGGCAGACTCCATTCTGCTAATAGATCCCCTAAATACTACACACTGGCCCTTTATGGGAAATAGTGTTGATTGAAGGCTGTTGAAAACAGAAATATTGGATAAACAATATAAAATTGAGTCTGCTCGAATTTTGTCAGTCGAATCACTGGCTTTTTTGTTGTTGCTGTAAACTTTCACAAACCCGACTACAAAACTAACTGATGGAAACAGAGAGGGATGTTGGAAATTGAGGGCAGCACGAGGTAGAGCGGCAGGATTCGTGTTTGTTTGCTGCTCCGCTGCACTCGACTCCCGAATATCCCGAATGTTAGAAAACTACTTGTGAACCAGACGCTGCTACAACTTCCTCTGTTGTTCAGAATGATTGACTCTTCAGCTGACAGCGTTGTCAGCAGCCTTGCAGGAGAGCCAGACCATGTTACAACTTAACTATGACCAGGACGTACACTTTTTATTTCTCTGTATGGAAAAGTATGTTGTCATATTAGAGATGCACAAAAACGTGCATTGGCATGAATTGCAGACTCCAGATTCGGGTACAGCCACGAACTTCACACAACTCACAGCCGAGTAAGGCTCTGTTCCAAGGCTGGATTTTAAATTATTTGCATCATTACAAATGTCAATGTGATTCCTGATGAGATTTCCTAACATCTAAAAAGGGTTTCACCGCAGCTCTCTATAGAAAAAGGGGCAAACATCTTAAAAATCGCTCACAGCTGATAGCCAACGCTACGCGGACTTGTTGAAAAAATGGGGGAAAACGTCTCAACAACATTCCAAGTACGATGTGCTCCGGTCAGTAGCGTAACACAGAACTTCACAGCACATCTTGAGAGTAACATTGGGTCTCAATGTCAGTCAGTTGCCACGAAAGCGTACAGCCAGCCAGAGGCCTGAAGCTCAAAAACTGTTTCCCTAAATATCCAGAAACTGTTTTTATTCTCTTTTGAAAAAAGGATAAATATGCACAATAGCTGCAGTATAAATGTAGTTTGAATATGAATATTTCCTTACACAAAAAAGGGTTTTCTGTTCAACTTCACATTTGTATTTAATATTATATAAATATTTAATAATCTCCCTAAGGTTGTTGAACTCACACAATCAATACAGGAATGAGAAACCAATCCTCGTAAACCAAACAAACACTGAACTCAAATGAAGCAGCTATTTCATATGCATTTGTCCTGTTTAAGAGTCAGGTATGATCCCAGTAGGAGAGCAATGATAACACTAAGCCAGGCTACATTCATTTGAACCAGCAGCTCCCTAAGCTATCCCATTACACCAGCCAAGTTGGGGTTACCAGGTCAGAGTATAGGAAAACTCCCAGGCGTAATTTACGACGCTCTTACCTCAGATAATCCATACACATGAGATGTGAGGTTATGACGCTGCAGACCCCCTACACATCTGCAGACAATTTAGCCCTTGCACAATGCCCCTTAAATCACACAAAGACCTTGCTGACTGGACTATACAAAAAAAAAAGAAAAAAAAAAAGGGGCAGAGGGGTCCTTTTTCATTTGAATTCCCTTCACATTCCCTCCAGGTAGATTTAAGAAAGAAACGAGACCGTGAGCATTAACTACCTGAACTAGTGATCCTCCTTAGAAGCCCACACCCTCTGTTTTTTCCTCACACAGCAGTAAATTACAAAAGGAATGTGGCCTCAGAACCAGATCAATAAAACTTATTTGCAATTTAACAAGAACAGATGTTAGCAATCCTACTAGGTATGCCCTGCTACATTTTAAGTGAGATAACCATGAATGTTTGTACGCGTGTGTGTGTGTGTGTGTGTGTGTGTGTGTGTGCGCTAGTGTTTCAGGAATGCTTCTTCTGTACACAGCCAGTTATCGCAGGCATCAAACATGTGATCCCCTCTATCTGCGAGATGATAGGAGCTTAATCACTGTGAAGATTACCCTTATCAGAAATCACATTTCTTCACACAGTTTCAATTATAATGAACAAACTTGGGGAGTTGGGGTAGGGTGACACTGAGGATAGAAACAGATGATTGGTCCAAGTGAATACAGATGCCTGCTGGCTGTTTTCCAGCTGTGTTAACATCTTTATCTGAAAATCATCCTTAAAGAGAGTAACGCCGCTAGGTTTGAGGATTGGGGAACTTTCATCTCTGTTTTCTTGTGTTGCGCTGATTTTTCATCAAAGTCATAATTACTTGGTTACAGCATACGAATATTTCATTAGGTGCAAAAAAAAACAGCTGCACAGTTTTATCTTCAGGATTTGCTTTTTGTCTCAGTATTGCAGTGTTACCCATGGTTGTTTTTATTCTATGCTTACACCAGCTAAGTATTTTTTGCATGTGGTTTTGAAGTTAGGAAATAGTAAGAGTGGTTTCATCTCCACATTTTGCCCACTAATGCTTGCAGTATTGCCAGGTGTACGATAAGAACTATATCTGCACAATTCAACAAGTCACCCAAATTAAAAAAGGACAAAATATGTCATTTGTAACCTTCCTTTCCAAACGACACACACGAGCATTTTCTAATGTGACAGCACTAACGGCAGGGCGACGTCATTTGTTAGTGCATTAAAAGATCCAACACTGTTATGGTTAGCTTGAGGCACAAGAACAACTTGGTAAGGTATGGAAAAAGTCATGTTTTAGGTTAAAATAACTACTGGTTAAAGATGCCACCCAGACATGCTTGAAGGCACATATAAATACTCTAATATGTTGTTCCCACACAAAATGGAATAAGCTATTTACATATTCTTAAAAGCACATCTACTCCTTCTCCATTATTTGAACAATGCTGGATGTCACCCACTTCCCTGTCTAATAATAAAGGCGTGAAATGTCCAAGATAAACTAACAGCTGCCAATATCCAAGTCACATGCTTTGTTGTCCATCAATCCAAGCTGGAAACAACCATTTCTACGTGCCTCCTTTTACCGTTTTTGACAGAGAATCCTTTATAAATTCAAACGCACTCCGATAGTGCTACGTTAGGCTGATATTTCTACCAAAAGATGCTATATATACACGCACATCATGATTTATTGGGAGAAACCAAGCAATTCTATGTAAAATACGTCATTCAGCACATGCATATAGCCCAAATGGAATGATCCTTTCTTTCATAACCACGCATCCTGCCAGTGTGACGATTTGCCCGCTCCTTGGAACAAATCTTTGAATAGTCGACTATTCGGAGTCACCACTACAGCGTTGTTGAATTATGTCTATAATTAAAGTTTATGTCAACTTCCCCCATCTTAAATAAAAACATACCCCAGCTGCATCTCTTTATAAAGTCTCCTACGAGGTTGAATACTAGCACTATAAATCATGTTAGGAAATTTATGTATAACTTGAGTGCAGCTCCGAGATATCTGAAGAGGTTCCATGGGGTGGATCAGTAATTCAATTAGACCCAATGAAAAGCACAAAGCATCCCTCACAGGGACTGCTGGATGCCTTCCATCCATTCTTCTACACGTTATTAGATCCAGTTGTTGTAAATTAGATTCTTGCTCAGTGGATTTAAATCGTCCGCACTGGGAATGTTGTAATTTTCTGTTAAAAAGGTCAGTAGCCATTCTTTCACCAATGACCTCACTGAGGGCATGTTTGTTGTGGGATTGGATCAGAATTGGCATGCAGTACTGCAGTGCACATTTCAAAGTGTAAACATTATCAAGTGAGGTGTGACAGAGGAATGGGCTCACTGAGCCTTGTCTGACAGCATTATCATGGCCATTGGAAACAGTGGAGGGCACTATGTAAACAGCTCTCTCTCCCAGATGCCAATAAATCCAGAGCCATTACAGGCAGGAGTGAGGCGTCAGTGTGCATGCTAACAGCAAGTTTCTATAGAGGAGCTCGCACACAAAAACACGCTTATGTAAGCACACACCATATGCGCACGTGCGTGTACACACACACACACACACACACACACACACACACACACACACACACA